>JARQOD010004711.1:0-52830 GCA_033576555.1 Oophaga sylvatica
CAAAAGAAACGAATTGATGTTCCATTATTAATTTTATTTCTTTGCATTGATTTTATTTGTGCAAATATTGTTTTTTTTTTTTTTTCTTTATTCGTTATGTGCAAATTGTTAAAGGACTTGTCAAAATCACATGACATTTTTTCTGATCGTGATTGGTCTTCCTTTGTCTTAAATATGTGCCTTTGTCTGAATATGTCAGCTGTGATAAAGATCCCTGTGATCGAAACGCGTAGCCTTGTCCTGAGCTTGTCCAGGAGCATGCCATTATTCATGTTTTTATGAATCAATAAAGATGAAGATTTTATTGAAGCTGGATCCCTTTTTCCTTCATTTTCTCTATGTATCTTCACGTTTGATCAAGCGGAGGATCCGTGCTTCTACAAACCGGTGAGCTGGTTAGCGTTCTTATATTTGTACCCTGATTTGCTCCCTGTCCACATTTTTTGCTCAGGCTTTTGTTGATTCGGGAGCAGCTATTAACCTGATGGATTTTGATTTTGCTAAACGTTGTGGGTTTCCCTTGATACCCCTACGGAAGTCTATTCCCCTACTGGGGATTGATTCTACCCCTTTGGCTGAGAATAAACCCCAGTTCTCTACTCAGGTGATAATGAGGGTTGAACCTAATCATCAGGAGAGTTGCAAATTTTTGGTGCTGTATAATCTGCATGACATTATTGTACTAGGTTTCCCTTGGTTACAGTCTCATACTCCTGTTTTGGATTGGAAATCTGTGTCTGTAACTAGTTGGGGCTGCCAATGTGTTAATGCCAACACTCCTGTTTTTTCTGCCTCCCCCAGGCTCAGGATGTTCCTGACATTTTGACTGAGTTTTCTGATGTGTTTAGCGAAAGTAAATCTGCATCCTTGCCCCCCCCATAGGAGCTATGACTGCGCTATTGAATTAGTGCCTGGTAGTAAATTCCCTAAAGGTTGCCTTTTTAACTTGTCTGTACCTGAATATGACGCTATGCGGTCTTATATCAAGGAGTCATTGGAGAAGGGTCATATCAGACCATCCTCTTCACCCTTGGGTGTCGGTTTTTCTTTGTGGTCAAAAAGGGTGGTTCATTAAGGCCGTGTATTGATTATCGTCTCTTGAACAATATCACTGTGAAATATCAATATCCGTTACCCTTGATTTCTGACCTGTTTTCCAGGGTGAAAAGTGCTACTTGGTTTACCAAGCTTGACCTCAGGGGGGCGTATAACCTTATTCGCATTAAGCACGGGGATGAATGGAAGACGGCGTTTAATACCCCAGAGGGGCATTTTGAGTACCTAGTGATGCCCTTTGGGCTCACTAATGCTCCGTCCGTCTTCCAGTCCTTCATGAATGACATTTTCAGGGATTTTGTGGATAAATTTCTGATTGTTTATTTGGATGATATCTTGATTTTTTCCAATGACTGGGACTCTCATGTGAAACATGTTCGGACTGTGTTCCAGATTTTGAGAGAGAATGCTCTGTATGTGAAGGGATCAAAGTGTATTTTTGGCGTACAGAGGATCTCATTTCTGGGATTCATTTTGTCCCCATCTGTTATTGAAATGGACCCGGTCAAGGTTCAGGCCATCTGTGATTGGGTCCAACCTACTTCATTAAAGGCTCTTCAGAGATTCTTGGGTTTTGCCAATTTTTATCGTAAATTTATTGGTAATTTCTCTGTTATTGTTAAACCATTGACTGATTTGACCAAAAAGGGTTCTGATGTGGTGAATTGGCCTCCTGAGGCAGTCTTTGCGTTTCAGGAACTTAAGCAGAGATTCACTTCTGCTCCTGTTCTAACGGCAGCCTGATGTTTTTCTGCCATTTCAGGTGGAGGTTGATGCCTCTGAAATTGGGGCAGGTGCCGTTTTGTCCCAAAGAGATCCAGAGACCTCTAAAAGTAACCCTTGTCCCTTTTTCTCTCGACAATTTTCTCCAATTGAACGTAATTATGACATGGGTAATCGGGAGTTATTGGCCATGAAGTGGGCATTTGAAGAGTGGAGACATTGGCTGAGGGAGCCAAACATCAGGTGATGGTCCTCACGGACCATAAGAATCTGGTTTATCTGGAATCAGCCAAGCGACTTAATCCTAGACAGGCCAGGTGGGCCTTGTTTTTCACACGTTTTAATTTTGTGGTTTCCTTTCTTCCTGGCACTAAGAATGTTAAGGCGGATGCCCTCTCGAGGAGTTTCCTTGCGGACTCTCCTGAGTTATCTGATCCTGCTGTTATTTTGAAAGAGTTTGTAGTTCTTTCCGCCATCTCGCCCAATTTGAGACTTGCTCTGGAAGGGTGTCAGGAGGATAAACCCGAGCGCTGCCCTATTGGGAAATTGTTTGTCCCAGACCGGTGGAAAAAAGAGTGTGATGTCTGAGATTCATTGTTCCGCGTTGGCCGGTCATCCCGGAATTTTTGGTACCAGTGACTTGGTTAGTCGGTCCTTTTGGTGGCCTACTTTGTCTCGTGACGTCAGGGAATTTGTGCAGTCCTGCGGGACTTGCTCTCGCTCCAAGCCTTGCTCTCGCTCTAGTGGTTTGTTGATGCCATTGCCTGTGCCCAAGAGACCATGGACCCATATCTCTATGGATTTCATTTCCGACCTCCCTGTTTCTCAGAGAATGACCGTTATCTGGGTGATTTGTGATAGGTTTTCCAAAATGATACATCTTGTGCCATTACCAAAGTTGCCTTCCTCCTCCGAATTGGTGCCTTTGTTCCTTCAGCACGTGGTTCGGTTACACGGCATTCCTGAGAACATTGTGACTGACAGAGGAGTCCAGTTTGTTTCCAGATTTTGGAGGACTTTTTGTTCTAAACTTGGTGTTCAATTGTCTTTCTCCTCGGCTTTTCATCCTCAGACCAATGGACAAACTGAGAGAACAAACCAGACATTGGAGACTTATCTGAGATGCTTTGTGTCTGCTGATCAAGATGACTGGGTCTCTTTTTTGCCTTTGGCTGAGTTTGCTCTTAGTAATAGGGCTAGCTCTGCCACTTTGATGTCTCCATTTTTCTGCAATTTTGGGTTTCACCCTCGATTTTCTTCGGGACAGATGGAGGCTTCTGTCTGTCCAGGTGTTGACTCTGTTGTGGAGCGTATGCAGCAGATTTGGGACCAGGTAGTGGAGAGGTTGTCCCTCTCTCAGGAGAGGGCCCAGCGGTTTGCCAACCGGCATAGGACTGATGGTCCTCGGTTTGAAGTGGGGGACTTGGTCTGGTTGTCCTCAAGAAATATCCCTATGAGAGTTGCATCTCCTAAGTTTAAGCCTAGGTTCATTGGACCTTATAAGATCATGGAGATTCTTAATCCTGTTTCCTTTCGTTTACTTCTTCCAGGGACATTTAAGATCCATAACGTGTTCCACAAGTCCTTATTGAAGAGATTTGTCGAGCCAGTGGTTCCTATGGCTGCGTCTCCTGACCCTGTTTTAGTTGAGGGCAATCCGGAGTATGTGGTTGAGAAAATATTGGATTCTCGTTTTTCTAGACGGAAACTCCAGTATTTGGTTAAGTGGAGAGGTTATGGTCAGAAGGACAATTCTTGGGTATTTGCTTCGGACATCCATGCTAGGAGACTGATCCGTGCGTATCACAGAGCTCATCCTGACCGACCTGGTTGCCCAAGTGAGGGTTCGGTGACCCCTCCTCAAGGGGGGGAGTACTGTTGTGAATGTGTTAGAAATGAATTCTGAGCAGAAGCTCCCTCTGGTGGTTACAAACAGTACTGAACCATTCAATGAGGATTGGCAATCAGGAGTTACAGACTGGTCTTATATAAGGGAGGTTCCCTCCCATCATGGTTGCCGGTGATCAATTGTTCTGTCTCAACTGTGGTTCCTGGTTCACTTGGAAGCTTGCTGAGTCTTGCCTCTTCTCCTGCTCTCAGATAAGATATTTTTCTGTTTTTTGTTTTTGTGCTTACCATTTGCATATTTCTCTGCATTTCTGTGAGGTTAGCCAGGTCTTCCCCCCCCCCCCCCCGGGGGCTTGGGCTCCTCTCAGTTCTTCTGGAGCCACTGTTATTTGTTCATTTGCCTTTTCCAGTTTTTTCAGTGGCTGCGGCTTAGTTTTGTTACACCAGAGAACTAATTTAGGTGGTAGAGGTCGTGTGATCTCAGGTGTTTTTGCAATTAGTAGAGTTGGTATTTTTTAGGGTTTTTTGGATTGCCTGTAGATTGTGAGCCCTTGCGGACAGTGTCCTCTCTCCTTCTGTACTTGTGTGTGCCTTGTATTGCTCACGTTTACTGTACTTGTCTATATTTGCCCCTTTTCACATGTAAAGCGCCATGGAATAAATGGCGCTATAAAAATGTATAATAATAATAATAATAATAATAATAAATAATAATAATTGCAGTAAGTGTCCTTCCTATCCTTTTCTGTCTAGGAAGATTGGGCCCCAACGTTTGCTCATACTATTTTCTGTCTGTGTCTGTATTTCCTCTTGTCTAACCGCCATTACATGTTTGGGGGCTTCCTATGTTCTTTGGGGATCTGCTCCGGGGCAGATAGCTTTCCTCTTTCTATCTTTAGGTGTAGTTAACCTCTCAGGCTGTGACAAGGCGTCTAGGACAAACTTAGGAACGCTCCACGGCTGCCTTTAGTTGTGGTGGTTAGTCAGGGTACTGCAATCCAGTAGATTCCAACCTCTCTGGTGTATTGCCGTTTTTGCCTGCTCTCCTCAGCTACCAAATCATAACAGGTAGCTACGTGTCCACACCAGAGATCTGATATAGGTGGTCGAGACCGTGTGGTCTCGGTATTTTTGGATTCAGAAGTGTTGGAGTTTTTCCCAGGGTTTTTCTGGGTTGCAGACAGTATTCTCTCCTGTGCTGTCCTATCTAGACAGTTTTGGGCCCCTGCGTTTGCTCAAACTATTTTCTGTCTGTGTTCGTGTTTTCATCTTGTCTAACCGCCATTATATGTTTGGGGGCTTCCTACTCTTTTGGGGTCCCCCCATTTTTGACAACCAGCCAAAACAATTGGGGGCAGGTATTCTCTTTGACAAAAGCAAACAGTTCGGGGCCGGTATTCTCAGACTCGTAAGGGGCCATGGATATTGCTCCCAGCAATATGCCCTGGTGCATTGGCAAGTGGGTTAATGATTGTGGGGTTGATATCAGCTGTTTTATGGCCTCTGACATCAAGCTCACAGGTTAGTAATGGAGAGGCAACTTATGTATTGGCAGCTGAGGAGACAGAAGCAAAATACAGCAAAGGCAGCCAAACACCCAGAGAGGTTGGGAACTAATGGGTTGCAGATCCCTAAGCTAACCGCACAACTAGAAGCAGCCATGGGACGTACCTATGGTGCCCTAGACGCCTCGGCACAGCCGGAGAGACTAGCTACACCTGAAGATAGAAACAGGAAACTAACTGCCCCGAAGTAGAGCCCCAAAGGAAAAGGTAGCCCCCAAACATATAATGGCAGTTAGACAAGAAGAAACACAAAGGCAGCTCACTTATATCAGCCCAGTCAGTCTCTCCTGATTGCTAGTCATCGCTTGCAGGTGATGGACTTCTACTATTCAACACTGGTTCAATACCCTCAGCAACCACCAGAGGGAGCCCCAACTCAGAACACCACTAACATCCATGTGTCTACCAGAAACTGACTCCATGAGGATGGTGTTGTGAATGGGTTTGAGATGAGTTCTGAGCAGAGGCTCCCTCTGGTGGTTACAAGCGGTACTAGTGAGGATTGGGAATCAGGTGTTACTGATTGGTCTTATTTAAGGGAATCATTTTCCCATCAGGGTTGCCGGTGATCAATTGTTCTGGTCTGAATCCTTCTTTCCAGTTTCCCTTGTAGCCTGCTGTGTCGTGTCTGCATCTCCTGCTATCAGATAAGACAATTTCTTATTTTGTGTTTTTGCTATATTTTTGCATTTTGTCCTGCACTTCTGTGGAGGCCTTCTGGGTCCCCTCCGGGGGCTTTTGCCCTCTCAGTTTAGTCCAGCCACTGTGTTTTGTACTTTTGCTTTTTGCAGTTTTTTCAGTGGCTGCTGTTTTTGTTACACCAGAGAACTAATTTAGGTGGTAGAGGTCGTGTGATCTCAGGTGATTTTGAAATTAGTAGAGTTGGTGTTTTTCAGGGTTTTCTGGGATTGCAGTAAGTACCCTTCCTGTCCTTTTCTATTTAGATAGTTTGGGCCCCAGCGTTTGCTCATACTATTTTCTTTCTGTGTCAGTATTTCCTCTTGTCTAACCGCCATTACATGTTTGGGGGCTTTCTATTATCTTTGGGGTTCTGCTCCGGGGCAGATAGCTTTCCTATTTCTATCTTTAGGTGTAGTTAGTTTCTCAGGCTGTGACGAGGCGTCTAGGACCATCGTAGGAACGCTCCACGGCTGCCTCTAGTTGCGGTGGTTAGTCAGGGTACTGCAATCTCATAGATTCCAACTGCTCTGGTGTATTTCCTTTTTTACCTGCACTCCTCAGCTACCGAAACATAACAGTATCACCGGCCAAAAAAATTGTATGGTACTCACAGAAGGGAAAAAATATTTTGAAGGAAGAAAAGTTGTCAGAGATATTTTTCTGTTTGTTGCATTTTTTTTTTTTTTTCCCTCTGTATCTCTGGGTGCTGGGGAGGATCTTTTCTCCCAATGGAGTTTGCACAGTTGTCTGGCCGTGTGGATCAGCTTGCCACTGAGGTTCGGAGTATTGCTGCATATCTTGCTAGGTTGCCTGTTGTGGAACCTAGGATCCCCATGCCAGATTTGTTTTCAGGGGATCGAGCTAAGTTTCAGAATTTCAAAATAATTGTAAATTGTTTCTTGCCTTAAAATCTAAGTCCTCAGGAAACGCAGCGCAGCAGGTTCAAATTGTCATCTCTCTCCTGCGCGGCGATCCTCAGGATTGGGCTTTTTCCCTCACACCTGGGGATCCTGTTTTGAGTGATGTTGATGCATTTTTTCAGGCTTTGGGGTTATTGTACGATGAGCCTAATGTCACTGATCAAGCTGAAAAAGCCTTGTTGGCATTAAATCAGGGGCTTGATGACGCTGAGTTATACTGTCAGAGATTCCGTAGGTGGGCAGTCCTGACCAAATGGAATGACGACGCTTTGGCGGCCCTTTTCCGGAAGGGTCTGTCGGATAATGTAAAGGATGTTATGGTGGGATTCCCTGTCCCCTCTGGTCTCAATGATTCTATGTCATTAGCGATTCAAATTGACAGACGTTTGCGTGAGCGGAGAAGTATGCGTGGAGTGGTGTTGCCTTGTGAGCCAGCTGCTGAGCCCATGCAGTGTGATGGAGTGGTGTCTGGGGCACAGCGTCATGAGTTTCGAAAGCGCAATGGGTTATGTTTCTACTGTGGTGATGCCTCTCATGCTATTTCAGTCTGCCCTAAGCGGGGAAGACGTTTTGCACGCTCAGTTGTCTTGGGTAGTGTTCAGACTAAGTTTTTATTAACTGTCACTCTGATATGCTCTCTGTCCTCATTTTCTGCTCAGGCTTTCGTTGATTCTGGAGCAGCTATTAACCTGATGGATTATGATTTTGCTAAACGTTGTGGATTTCCCTTGATACCCCTACAGAAGTCTATTCCCCTACTGGGGATCGATTCTACCCCTTTGGCTGAGAATAAACCCCAGTTTTCTACTCAGGTGATAATGAGGGTTGAACCTGATCACCAGGAGTGCTGCAAATTTTTGGTTCTATATAATCTGCATGACATTATCGTGCTGGGTTTCCCTTGGTTACAGTCTCATAATCCTGTTTTGGATTGGAAATCTGTGTCTGTAACCAGTTGGGGCTGCCAATGTGTTAATACCAACACTCCTGTTTTTTCTGCCTCCCCCCAGGCTGAGGATGTTCCTGACTTTTTGTTTGATTTTTCTGATGTGTTTAGCGAAAGTAAATCTGCATCCTTACCTCCCCATAGGAGCTATGACTGCGCTATTGAATTAGTGCCAGGTAGTAAATTCCCTAAGGGTCGCCTTTTTAACTTGTCTGTACCTGAACATGACGCTATGCGGTCTTATATCAAGGAATCATTGGAGAAGGGTCATATCAGACCATCCTCTTCACCCTTAGGTGCCGGTTTTTTCTTTGTGGCCAAAAAAGATGGTTCATTAAGGCCGTGTATTGATTATCGTCTCTTGAACAATATTACTGTGAAATATCAATACCCGTTACCCTTGATTTCTGACCTGTTTTCCAGGGTGAAAAACGCTACTTGGTTTACCAAGCTTGACCTCAGGGGGGCGTATAACCTTATTCGCATTAAGCACGGGGATGAATGGAAGACGGCATTTAACACCCCTGAAGGGCATTTTGAGTACCTTGTGATGCCCTTTGGGCTCACTAATGCTCCTTCCGTCTTCCAGTCCTTCATGAATGACATTTTCAGGGATTTTGTGGACAAGTTTCTGATTGTTTATTTGGATGATATCTTGATTTTTTCTAATGACTGGGACTCTCATGTGAAACATGTTCGAACTGTATTCCAGATTTTGAGAGAGAATGCTCTGTATGTGAAGGGATCAAAGTGTCTTTTTGGCGTACAGAAGATCTCATTTCTGGGATTCATTTTGTCCCCATCTGTTATTGAAATGGACCCGGTCAAGGTTCAGGCCATCTGTGATTGGGTCCAACCTACTTCATTAAAGGCTCTTCAGAGATTTTTGGGTTTTGCCAATTTTTATCGTAAATTTATTGGTAATTTCTCTGTTATTGTTAAACCATTAACTGATTTGACCAGAAAGGGTTCTGATGTGGTGAATTGGCCTCCTGAGGCAGTCTCTGCGTTTCAGGAACTTAAGCAGAGATTCACTTCTGCTCCTGTTCTACGGCAGCCTGATGTTTCTCTGCCATTTCAGGTGGAGGTTGATGCCTCTGAAATTGGGGCAGGTGCCGTTTTGTCCCAAAAAGATCCAGAGACCTCTAAAAGTAACCCTTGTGCCTTTTTCTCTCGAAAATTTTCTCCTACTGAACGTAATTATGACGTGGGTAATCGGGAGTTATTGGCCATGAAGTGGGCTTTTGAAGAGTGGAGACATTGGCTGGAGGGAGCCAAACATCAGGTGGTGGTCCTTACGGACCATAAGAATCTGGTCTATCTGGAATCTGCCAAGCGACTCAATCCTAGACAGGCCAGGTGGGCCTTGTTTTTCACACGTTTTAATTTTGTGGTTTCCTTTCTTCCTGGCACTAAGAATGTTAAGGCGGATGCCCTCTCGAGGAGTTTCCTTGCGGACTCTCCTGAGCTATCTGATCCCTCTGTTATTTTGAAGGAGGGTGTAGTTCTTTCCGCCATCTCGCCTAATTTGAGACTTGCTCTGGAGGGGTGTCAGGAGGATAGGCCCGAGCGCTGCCCTGTTGGAAAATTGTTTGTCCCGGACCAATGGAAAAAGAGTGTGATGTCTGAGATTCATTGTTCCGCATTGGCTGGGCATCCCGGAATTTTTGGTACCAGAGACTTGGTTAGTCGGTCCTTTTGGTGGCCTACCTTGTCTCGCGATGTCAGGGAATTTGTGCAGTCCTGCGGGACTTGCTCTCGCTCCAAGCCTTGCTCTCGCTCTAGTGGTTTGTTGATGCCATTGCCTGTGCCCAAGAGACCATGGACCCATATCTCTATGGATTTCATTTCCGATCTTCCTGTTTCTCAGAGAATGACCACCATCTGGGTAATTTGTGATAGGTTTTCCAAAATTATACATCTTGTGCCATTACCTAAGTTGCCTTCCTCCTCTGAATTGGTGCCGTTGTTCCTTCAGCACGTGGTTCGTTTACACGGCATTCCTGAGAACATTGTGTCTGACAGAGGAGTCCAGTTTGTTTCCAGATTTTGGAGGACTTTTTGTTCTAAACTGGGTGTTCAATTGTCTTTCTCCTCGGCATTTCACCTCAGACCAATGGTCAAACTGAGAGAACAAACCAGACATTGGAGACTTATCTAAGATGCTTTGTGTCTGCTGATCAGGATGACTGGGTCTCTTTTTTGCCTTTGGCTGAGTTTGCTCTTAATAATAGGGCTAGCTCTGCCACTTTGATGTCTCCGTTTTTCTGTAATTCTGGGTTTCACCCTCGATTTTCTTCAGGACAGACAGAGGCTTCTGTCTGTCCAGGTGTTGACTCTGTTGTTGAGCGTATGCAGCAGATTTGGGACCAGGTAGTGGAGAGGTTGTCCCTCTCTCAGGAGAAGGCCCAGCGGTTTGCTAACCGGCATAGGACTGATGGTCCTCGGTTTAAAGTGGGGGACTTGGTCTGGTTGTCCTCAAAGAATATTCCTATGAGAGTAGCATCTCCTAAATTTAAGCCTAGGTTCATTGGACCTTATAAGATCATGGAGATTATTAATCCTGTTTCTTTTCGTTTGCTTCTTCCAGGGACATTTAAGATCCATAACGTGTTCCACAAGTCCTTGTTGAAGAGGTTTGTTGAGCCAGTGGTTCCTGCTGCTGTGCCTCCTGACCCTGTTTTGGTTGAGGGCAATCTGGAGTATGTGGTTGAGAAAATATTGGATTCTCGTTTTTCTAGACGAAGACTCCAGTATTTGGTTAAATGGAGAGGTTATGGTCAGGAAGATAATTCTTGGGTGTTTGCTTCGGACATCCATGCTAGGAGACTTATCCGTGCGTATCATAGAACTCATCCTGACCGACCTGGTTGCTCAAATGAGGGTTCGGTGACCCCTCCTCAAGGGGGGGGTACTGTTGTGAATGGGTTTGAGATGAGTTCTGAGCAGAGGCTCCCTCTGGTGGTTACAAGCGGTACTAGTGAGGATTGGGAATCAGGTGTTACTGATTGGTCTTATTTAAGGGAATCATTTTCCCATCAGGGTTGCCGGTGATCAATTGTTCTGGTCTGAATCCTTCTTTCCAGTTTCCCTTGTAGCCTGCTGTGTCGTGTCTGCATCTCCTGCTATCAGATAAGACAATTTCTTATTTTGTGTTTTTGCTATATTTTTGCATTTTGTCCTGCACTTCTGTGGGGCCTTCTGGGTCCCCTCCGGGGGCTTTTGCCCTCTCAGTTTAGTCCAGCCACTGTGTTTTGTACTTTTGCTTTTTGCAGTTTTTTCAGTGGCTGCTGTTTTTGTTACACCAGAGAACTAATTTAGGTGGTAGAGGTCTGTGATCTCAGGTGATTTTGAAATTAGTAGAGTTGGTGTTTTTCAGGGTTTTCTGGGATTGCAGTAAGTACCCTTCCTGTCCTTTTCTATTTAGATAGTTTGGGCCCCAGCGTTTGCTCATACTATTTTCTTTCTGTGTCAGTATTTCCTCTTGTCTAACCGCCATTACATGTTTGGGGGCTTTCTATTATCTTTGGGGTTCTGCTCCGGGGCAGATAGCTTTCCTATTTCTATCTTTAGGTGTAGTTAGTTTCTCAGGCTGTGACGAGGCGTCTAGGACCATCGTAGGAACGCTCCACGGCTGCCTCTAGTTGCGGTGGTTAGTCAGGGTACTGCAATCTCATAGATTCCAACTGCTCTGGTGTATTTCCTTTTTTACCTGCACTCCTCAGCTACCGAAACATAACAGGATGGTATGAGGACCCGATATCCAAATGTGGGTGTTGTGCTTAAAGCCCAACACCGTGCAGGACGATTAGCATTTGCCAGAGAACACCAAAATTGGTACATTCAACATTGGCACCCTCTGCTCTTCATGGACATGAGCAGGTTCACACTGAGGACATGTGACAAACGTGACAGTCTGGACACGATGTGGAGAACGTTCTGCTGCCTGCAACTTCCTCCAGCATGACCAGTTTGGCAGTGAGTCAATATTGGTGTGGGGAGGCATTTCTTTGGAGACCTGAACACCCACCATGTGCTAGCCAGAGGTACCCTGACTGCCATTAGGTACTTTGAGTAGGTATTGAGCTCCTCAGACCCATTGTGGGACTATATGCAGGTTCAGTGGGTCCTGGGTTCCTTCTTCTGCATCACAATGCTAGATCTCATGTGTCTGAGGTGTGTCAGCAGTTCCAGCATGATGAGGGCATTGATGCTATGGCCTGTACTGCCTGTTCCCCAGACCCGAAACCAATCAAGCACATCTGGGATATCATGTCTCGTTCCATCCACCAACGCCACATTGCACCACACACTGTCCAGGAGTTCATAGAAAACTAGATCTGAACTGAAAAAGTAAGTTGCTGTGTATGCAAAATGTAAATGCATATTAACACATGACCATTACACAGAAAACCAGGCAAAAAAAAACAAAATGCCCTAAAATAAAATAAAAAACTATTTTGCAAAAATTGCATGAAGGTAGTAATAATTATAAGGGTATTTAGTAAACATAATTTTGATCAAAAGAATGTACAAGCCATCCCGCCACGTCAAGGCAACCCTTTGTTGGACAGTCCTACTCTAATATTAAAAACCTTTCCACTTGTCAAGTGACGTAAATGTGAACAAGGCAGAGGGACTGAACCCACCAGTTGAAGCATAGGCCAGACAGGATGGATTTCTCAACTCAGAAACAGGGCGGTCCCACCCTTATATGCACAGAATGCACTCTGAACTACATAGAAAACTAGATCTGAACTGAAAAAGTAAGTTGATGTGTATGCAAAATGTAAATGCATATTAACACATGACCATTACACAGAAAACCAGGCACAAAAAACAAATGTCCTAAAATAAAATAAATAAAAAACTAAACTTGACGTGGCGGGATGGCTTGTACATTCGTTTGATCAAAATTATGTTTACTAAATACCCTTATGATTATTACTACCTTCATGCAATTTTTCAGTTCAGATCTAGTTTTCTATGTAGTTCAGAGTGCATTCTGTGCATATAAGGGTGGGACCGCCCTGTTTCTGAGTTGAGAAATCTATCCTGTCTGGCCTATGCTTCAACTGGTGGGTTCAGTCCCTCTGCCTTGTTCACATTTACGTCACTTGACAAGTGGAAAGGTTTTTAATATTAGAGTAGGACTGTCCCACAAAGGGTTGCCTTGACGTGGCGGGATGGCTTGTACATTCTTTTGATCAAAATTATGTTTACTAAATACTCTTATGATTATTACTACCTTCATGCAATTTTTGCAAAATAGTTTTTTATTTATTTTATTTTAGGACATTAGTTTTTTGTGCCTGGTTTACTGTCCAGGAGTTGACTGATGATTTAATCCAGGTCGGGAAAGAGATCCCTCAGGAGAACATATGCCGCTTCATTAGGAGCATGACCAGGCTGTATGGAGGTCATACAGGCACGAGGAGGCCATACACACTACTGAGCATCATCTCCTTGTCTTGAGGCATTTCTTGTCACATAAAGTGAGTAGCTGCATTCTTTGGTTAGTGTTACGGCATGTTCACACGTTTTTTCAGAGATTTTCCTCTCCAAACCACATAAAAAAAAACTTACAAAACATGATACATTATTTTCAATAACAACAAAAAATCATTGCCATCAATACAACCTTGGTTTTTCATGTGCTATTTCCAAAATGTTTCAATAAGTCACTGGCATTCCGTCAGAAAATTGCCGCAGGTAGAAACATGCAGTATATTCTGGAACAAATACACATCAGAATTTTCAGGAGCATATTTACTCCATGAGGGCATACAGTATATGTGCAAACCTTCAAAGTATAACCTTTTATCGTTTTAAGTAACTGTTAATTACAATTTAAGAGATCTTCTCTTTTTTTAATGCTTTAATTTATGTTGAAATTTAGTCAGCCACCAGTGTCAGGGTGGGGGACATTATATGGACTGTTTTTATTGTAGCTTTGTATTCCCAGGTAGAGGTACTTTTGGCTCCAACAAGAATCAAAATACTCTGACAAGTGACATAATCTCCCCCAAGCTATTTTTTACATTTTCTCAATGACACCTGCATCTATGGATTTCTGATTATGCAATAAATCATTATGCAACTCAAATGTGTAAAAGACTTCTGCAGCTTGATTTCATTTCCTGAAAATTAAAGCTGATTAAAATTCCCTGCTGTGAAGCCTGAACAACACAGCTGCTTTACTACTTCCAGAAAAGCATAAAAAAGGGTTTATCAGATTATTTAAAAAAAAAGAAAATGTTTTTTCCTGGAATTGGCACCTCAAGTATACACTGACTTGATCAATCTTTGGAGTTCATTTCCCCCCACACATTTAAATGGAATTTGTCAGCAGGTTTATTTCTACCTCACCTGACAGCAGCCTGATATAGGCAAAGAGACTCTGAATCCAATGATGTATCACTAAGGCTATGTGCACGCGTTGCAGATTTTGTTGTGGATCTGCATCGTTTTTGGAAGCGCGGAATTGCACCAAATCCGCAATGCAATGCCCAGCCAATGTTAATCTATGGGAATACAGAATTGGTGTGCACATGCTGCGAAAAAATCCGCGCTGATTTGCAGCGTTTTATTTTCCACAGCATGTCAATTCTTTTTGCGGATCTGCAGCGTTTCTACACTCATTGACTTCCATTGAGTCAGTCAAATCTGCAGCAAAACCGCAGTTGTAAAAAGATTTGCGGATTTGCTGCGGATGTGCGTGCGAAAAACGCTGCAGAAAGGAAGTGTGTGGGCGGAGAATGTGTGTGTCGGCAGAGACTATGTGTGAGCGGAGATGTGCGTGTCTGTGTGCGGGTGTCTGTGTGTATCTGTGTGTCTGCGGGGGTCTGCGGGTGTGTGCGCGGCTGTGTGTGTGCGGTTGTCTGTGTGTAGGCAGGCATCGTCCGATGGGACTACTAGTCCCATCTGGCTATGTCTGCTGTCACATATAACAGTGACAGCATTAGCCGATGATGGGATAGTAGTCCCATCATCCGGCTACTGTGTTCAATAGTAAAAAAAAAAAACATTCATACTCACCAAACAGCCGATCCCCGACGCCCTTGATCGCCTGCAAAAAAAATAAAAAATAAGCCAACGCAATACTCCCTGTTCCAATGTAGTCCATTTAATAACGAGTGTCCCATGACGATCTCCCGTATAAAGCAGTCATATCGGGAGATGTGACAGGTCTACAGGGCCTCCGGTGATTCAGTGACAGGAGGTAATCCTCTGCAGTGTATCACTCTGCCGCTTAGAGTTTACCGAAGTTCATGTTGTCACTTTTGGCACCGCAGTGTGAGAAAATTCTCGTGCAGCGGTAGTGCCGTAAAGTGAGAGCACGAACTCCAATGAACTCTGATGCACTGCAGGAGCGATTGTCTCCTGTCAGTGTATCGGAGGCCCTGTAGAGCGGTCACATCTCCTGATGTGACTGCTCTACATGGGAGATCGTCGTTGGACACTCATTATTAAATGGGTTGCATTGGAACAGGGAGTGTTTATGTTGGTTTATTATTATGTTTTTTGCAGGAGATCGAAGGCTTTGCATGGATTAGGAGTAATAACAGAAATGGCAAACTGTTGTGTTTTATTTCATTAAAATACTTTATTCTGGCTGTGTCTTTATTTAACATGTAACAACTATAGGATTAGTAATGGATAGGTATCTTATTGACACCTCTCCATTACTAAGCCATGGGCTTGATGTCACCTTACAATACAAAGGTGACATCAACCCCACAACTATTACCTCATTTGCCACGGCTACAGGGCAAGTGGGAAGAGAGAGGCTAAGTGCCGGAATTCATGCATCTTAGAGATGCGCCATTTCTAGGGTGGCTGAGAGCTGGTGCTTTTAGCCAGGAAGGGGCCTTCCAAGGCTATTAATATCAGCCCGCAGCTGTCTGCATAGCCTTTTCTGGCTATTAATTATAGGGTGACCCTACATCATTTTTTGGTGGTCCCCCTATTTTAATAGCCAGTAAAGGCTAAATATACAGCTGTGAGCTGATATTAATAGCCTGGGAAGATCCATGGGTATTACCTCCTTCCCATGCTATAAACATCTGCCCCCAGTTGCTGACTTTCCCTGTTCTGGTTTTGAAAATTGCACGGGAGCCCACGCCATTTTTTCTTTCTATTTTTTTTTTTTAAATTAAACAGATATTCGGTTTAAGGCCAGGGTCACACTAGCAAGAAACTCGGACGAGTCTCGCACCTCAATACCTGGCACTTCCGCCGGCACTCGGGACCGGAGTGTGTGGCTACATGTATTTCTATACAGCTGAATGCTCCGGTCCGAGTGCCGGCGGCAGTGCCGGGTATTGAGGTGCGAGACTCGTGCGAGCTTCTCCCAAGTGTGACCCTGGCCTAAGGCAGATTTTGTGTGTGTGTGTGTGTGTGTGTCTTTATTTAACTCTTTATATACCATTTTATTATGTTCATTACTAAACATCGGGCTTGTTATTATCTATCTATGGATATATCTATCTATAGATATATAAATATTCACTTATATTTGTTTTGTGTGTGTAAACATTATATTTGAACATGGCATATGATGATATTATGGTCTTCAATGGAGTGTGTAAAAGAAGAGGTTGGACAAGGAAATGACATCACAATTCTTTTTTTTGTTAAATAATATATCGTTATTTACTAATCCGAAACCTGTATAAGGCCTAAAGAAATGGCACTTCAAAAAGTGAATAGTAGATCAAAGGAGATACTAGAAGTATTGCCATAAAATCAACAAACTTTATTGAGACACAAAATGATAAAAACAATATAAAAGAAGATACATTCCAATAAATGCCACACTGGCCTAAATGTCCAAACAGGTTGACCGAAGACTATAGATTTATCTTCCAATAAACGGATGTACAAAAAAATGTTTACACCCTGAGTATAATTAAGTAAAGGATATAAGTATCCAAAAGTTCAATAAGATGGAAGGCACTCAAATTTGCAGTCCAAAAAGTGTAAGACTGTATAGTGACAAATACCTCCAGACACACGTGTAGATGTGTACAAACAGTCAAATCTAATAATGGCCCACTCCTAAGTTACCATATAGCCAGCAGAAACATGAAGTCAAAATATGGTACATGTGTACATGAATATCTACTGGTTATTGGTAAATACATGGGCAATAGGTAATAAACATGCTATGTGCAAACAGTGCAAAAATTAAGTAAGTAAGGAAAGGACATATGACCTGACAGCAGTAGTGCAGCTCCCCGACGCGCGTTTCGCGTTAGCTTTCTCCCAGGGGTGTTTGTTTGACTGTGCCACGTTGGCTTTCTTTTATAATCCCACAAATCAACATTAACAGCGGTAAGAGGTAGCGCGTGTGTAATGAAGTCCGGCGTGTGACGTCACCGCAGGAAGCGCCATGTGTTCACTAACCGCACCCCTCCCTGCACGTCAGAGAGAGGGTAATGTCAGCGAACAACAGGACGCGTTCCCCCGGCAACCAGATACACCACGGGTTAGCGTCACGTGTCGCTTAGCCGCGCCCCCCTCCGACGTGTCAGCAGGGGGAGGCGGTATCGGCCAGCACTGTGCACGCTGCCCACAGCATAACATGAGGTAGTGATGTGTATTGTAATACAGCCAAAATGACATGTCTAATGCTATCAATATATAGAAAAAGCATCCCCTCCCGGCACATAAGAGAGGGTAGCGTCAGTGTAAAGGAAGATGCGTTCCCCTGGAAACCAGTTACATCACGGGTAATCGTCACGTGCCATTTAGCCACGCCCTCCTCTAACGTGTGAGCAGGGAGAGGCGGCATGAGCAGGCACTGTTAACTAGTGTTGAGCATTCCGATACCGCAAGTATCGGGTATCGGCCGATATTCGCGTTATCGGAATTCCGATACTTAATTCCGATACTTTTTCCATATCGTATACCGGAATCGGAAGTTCCCATAATTCTTTGAGAGGCAATGTGATTTTAGTCAGCCAATGAGGAATCCTACGAAGTGTAGGCACATCCTGTAATGATGCGGTCATCTTAACTAATGGCATGGCTGTGATTGGCTGCTGAAATGATGTCAGAATGCACTATAAAAGGCGCCGCAGCCATTTTAGCGTCACTGTGCTGTGAACTCAGTTAGGGACAGAACGCTGCTGTGCTGACTCTGAGGGACAGTTAGATATTGCGATTTTGTGTACTACTGTGCTTGAGGCAGGCTAGTTTACCAACCGCTGTGTAAAGCTTCATTTTGCCAGTGTTGTTTTAACAGCTCTGTGCAAGGTGTGTGTGTGACAGTGCAGGTGACGCTGCAGTTTGCTCTGCATCCACCGCTGTTTGTAGGCATCTGCACGTGTCACTTTTTTTTTTTTTTTTTTTATTTTATTTAGTGGAATTGGTGCAGCTCCATTATATTAGAAAAAAATCAAATCTATTAGTGTGACGTGCTTCCATCCGTATACAATACATTGGTTGCAAACACTATAGAAGTACAGAAAGGAGCTTTTCACAGATTGTGGACAGTTGTGTTTCAGTGTTCACTTCAGTCTGTGTTTTTTACTTTTTTGAGTGCAGATCACGCTCCAGTTACATGTTCAAGCACTGCTGCTTGTACTCTGCTGAGCGTGTCTCAGTGGCTCATCCTTTTCATTTATCTCCAATTGGTTCTGCTACATTCCATTTAAAATAAATCTAATCTATTAGTGTGACGCGCTTCCATCCGTATACAATACATTGGTTGCAAACACTATAGAAGTACAGAAAGGAGCTTTTCACAGATTGTGGACAGTTGTGTTTCAGTGTTCACTTCAGTCTGTGTTTTTTACTTTTTTGAGTGCAGATCACGCTCCAGTTACATGTTCAAGCACTGCTGCTTGTACTCTGCTGAGCGTGTCTCAGTGGCTCATCCTTTTCATTTATCTCCAATTGGTTCTGCTACATTCCATTTAAAATAAATCTAATCTATTAGTGTGACGCGCTTCCATCCGTATACAATACATTGGTTGCAAACACTATAGAAGTACAGAAAGGAGCTTTTCACAGATTGTGGACAGTTGTGTTTCAGTGTTCACTTCAGTCTGTGTTTTTTACTTTTTTGAGTGCAGATCACGCTCCAGTTACATGTTCAAGCACTGCTGCTTGTACTCTGCTGAGCGTGTCTCAGTGGCTCATCCTTTTCATTTATCTCCAATTGGTTCTGCTACATTCCATTTAAAATAAATCTAATCTATTAGTGTGACGCGCTTCCATCCGTATACAATACATTGGTTGCAAACACTATAGAAGTACAGAAAGGAGCTTTTCACAGATTGTGGACAGTTGTGTTTCAGTGTTCACTTCAGTCTGTGTTTTTTACTTTTTTGAGTGCAGATCACGCTCCAGTTACATGTTCAAGCACTGCTGCTTGTACTCTGCTGAGCGTGTCTCAGTGGCTCATCCTTTTCATTTATCTCCAATTGGTTCTGCTACATTCCATTTAAAATAAATCTAATCTATTAGTGTGACGCGCTTCCATCCGTATACAATACATTGGTTGCAAACACTATAGAAGTACAGAAAGGAGCTTTTCACAGATTGTGGACAGTTGTGTTTCAGTGTTCACTTCAGTCTGTGTTTTTTACTTTTTTGAGTGCAGATCACGCTCCAGTTACATGTTCAAGCACTGCTGCTTGTACTCTGCTGAGCGTGTCTCAGTGGCTCATCCTTTTCATTTATCTCCAATTGGTTCTGCTACATTCCATTTAAAATAAATCTAATCTATTAGTGTGACGCGCTTCCATCCGTATACAATACATTGGTTGCAAACACTATAGAAGTACAGAAAGGAGCTTTTCACAGATTGTGGACAGTTGTGTTTCAGTGTTCACTTCAGTCTGTGTTTTTTACTTTTTTGAGTGCAGATCACGCTCCAGTTACATGTTCAAGCACTGCTGCTTGTACTCTGCTGAGCGTGTCTCAGTGGCTCATCCTTTTCATTTATCTCCAATTGGTTCTGCTACATTCCATTTAAAATAAATCTAATCTATTAGTGTGACGCGCTTCCATCCGTATACAATACATTGGTTGCAAACACTATAGAAGTACAGAAAGGAGCTTTTCACAGATTGTGGACAGTTGTGTTTCAGTGTTCACTTCAGTCTGTGTTTTTTACTTTTTTGAGTGCAGATCACGCTCCAGTTACATGTTCAAGCACTGCTGCTTGTACTCTGCTGAGCGTGTCTCAGTGGCTCATCCTTTTCATTTATCTCCAATTGGTTCTGCTACATTCCATTTAAAATAAATCTAATCTATTAGTGTGACGCGCTTCCATCCGTATACAATACATTGGTTGCAAACAATATAGAAGTACACAAACGGGCCTTTCACAGCTACTGAACATGGGTTTTTAATTTTTAACTAAAATATGTATTTTTTCAAATGACACAAATATAAGTAATGTTGAAGAGGAATAGTCCTACATCCATTGTTTGCACAATATTACAGGTGTACATCATGTCCCTTAATCAACAATGTATTATTATATTTACTTGTATGCTTTTATTTAAAAGCCAAGAACACAGAAGGATAACCTTCGCACTGCAGCTGTTGTCAAAGTTCAACCCACATTATGCACTTCCAACATTGCAGCATTTGAGGCATGATGTGAGTTGGATTGGTCAAAGTTATGGAGTGAGAAGGTTCACCATCAGTACCCTATAGCATAAGTATGCTTTTGTGTTAGCATTTGTGTTAGACATGTGGATATCTGCCATAATATGTCACAATTATTTAGTTACAGATTTGTTACCAACACTAATCATTGAATGGTTTTAAATTTGACGTTTCACTTGTTTACAGCTTAGAAATAAGGGTGTAGCCTGATATCTATGTGTAGCACTAGCCACTTTAACATGTCATGTTTTTTTAAACATGTGTAGCTAGGTAGCAGTAATTTTTGCCGGACACACAGCAGGGGAACAGCAGGCGTTACTGAACCCCACTATCACTATAGCTTGTGTATTGGTCTGTGGACACGACACTTCTGAGCAGCAACTGGCAGTGTTGTAGCCCAGGGAGTATAGCTCAGGTGGTAGAAAGATGAACATAACAGGAGACATGGAAAACGTTGCCAACCAGTTAGTTAATCTGAAACCGGACAGGCAAACTCAGGCGAGATCCATGCCTAGTTCATTTTCAGAAAAGTAAGCCATTCTACATTATCGTAGGATAGTCGCATGCAACGGTCTGTTAGTACACCACCTGCAGCAGTAAAGACGCGCTCCGATAATACACTGGCAGCAGATCAAGCCAGCACCTCCAATGCATACTGGCTAAGCTCTGGCCATGTATCCAGCTTAGAGACACAAAACTTGAATGGGGAAGAGCCATCTGGGAGTACACTGAGAGGGCAAGACATGTAGTCTGTCACCATCTTACGGAAATTTTGCCTCCTGCTGACTGGAGCCGTCTCGGATGGTGTAGACATTGGTGGCGCTGCCACAAAACTTCGACACATTTGGAACATACTGTTCTTGCCCTGTGCAGAGGCGCTGCTTGTGCTCCCTCTTGTTGCAGAGCTGTCTCCACTGCCTCGACGCACAGAGCTGCTTTGTAAATCAGTAGCAGCAGCAGTGCTCTCGGCTGGAATGGAGAACATTATGGATTGCACCAGTGTGTCTTGGTACTTCCGCATTTTACGCTCCCGGTTCAACGGTGTGATGAGGCTTTGTAAGTTGTCCCGGTAGCGAGGGTCTAGGAGGGTGTACACCCAATAATCAGACGTGGTGTGAATGTGTTCGATGCGGCGGTCGTTTCTCAGCCACTGCAGCATGAAATCAACCATGTGCTGCAGACTCCCAACTGGCCAAGAAACGTTGTCCCCTGCAAGAGGCGTCATCTCCGCCTGCTGTGCATCACCCCACCCTTGGTCTACATACTGACTAGAGCATTGTCTACCTCCCTCTGGAGCGATGTCTTCCTCCTCCATTGACTCCTCCTCATCCTCCTCACAAAGTCCTTCAAATACATATCAATTTACAAAATTTAAAACTCAAAATTTAAAAACTTTGTATCATAATTCTGTAACATCAGTTTATGGAAACACAATAGCATTACAAAAGGATAGACAAAAAATGTACATTATGTGCTTTGTAAATACATTAAAAGTTTGTAATGGTTATGAAAATATAGACAGCGACTCTGGAGGTTCAATTGTTGATACAGCATGGTACTTTGAAAGTCCTCCAGCCCTTTGTGAGGAACCACGTTGCGCTGACTGTCCAGAAGGTGATGGAATTTGTGACTCCTCATCCTCCACCTCTTCCAAAACCTCATGCCTTAGTGCTTGCAGTGTTTTTTGAAGCAGGCAGATAAGGGGGACAGTCAGGCTGACTAGTGCATCATCTGCACTCGCCATCCGCGTTGACTCATCAAACGCACGCAAAACGTGGCAGATATCCTTCATAGAGTTATTCGCCACTCATTACACTGGCAGTGGCTGCCCATTCATTATAGGATCCAATTCTAATTACTGGTTCTCACCAACAAAGCTCTCCACAGCGCAGCACCCCCCTACATCTCCTCCCTTATTTATATTTATCGGCCTAACCGACTGCTGCACTCTGCAAACGACCTTCGACTAACCTCTGCACTAATCCGTACCTCCCACTCCCAACTCCAAGACTTCACCCGCGCTGCGCCAATCCTCTGGAATGCTCTACCCCAAGAAATTAGGACTATCCGCAATTTGGATGGTTTCAGGCGCTCCCTCAAAACACATTTGTTCACAGTGGCCTATCACATTCACTAATCAAAGTCATTCTATGTGTAATTCTGTGTGTGTAGCCCATTCACTATCTCCATGCATCCCTCACTTCCTTAAAATGGCTGGACCATCATTGTAAAAACACCATTGTATATAAACACCTGTACTTTGTATCTCCCACACCTCATTGTAGATTGTAAGCTTTCACCAGCAGGGGCGGCTGATTTTGCTTTAATTATTGTATTGTTAACGTTGTTACTTATGACTCGTGTTTTGAAACTGTTAAACTGTAAAGCACTGCGGATATTATGGCGCTATATAAATAAATAATATTATTATTCTTATTATAGAGGCCCACTCAGTAGTGGTGAAGTGTGAACACCGCAAATTGCGAGTTGACTGCGCCTGATGCAGCTGATACTCCATTACTGTTGGCTGCTGCTCACACAACCGCTCCAACATATGTAACGAGGAATTCCACCTGGTGGGTACGTCACATATGATGCGATGTTCATGAAGGTGAAATCTGCGTTGCAGAGCTGCAATCAGCGATCTGGCCATGCTGGAACGTCGCAAGTGAGCGCACTCTAGGCGGACCTTGTGCAGCAGTGCATCAAGATCCGGATAGTCCCTCAAAAAACTCTGCACGACCAAGTTGAGCACATATGACAGACATGGTATGTGAGTGAGGTTGCCAAGGCCCAGAGCTGACACCAGATTTCGGCCATTGTCACACACTACCAAGCCTGCCTGTAGATTCTCTTCCAAAAACCACACGTCGCTCTCCTGCTTTATGGCATTACAGAGCTCCTGCGCTGTGTGGCTAAGATTCCCCATGGAAATTAATTTCAGGACGGCCTGTTGACATTTGGACACGGCTGTGCTCATATCGGTCGCAACAGGTAAACGTTCACGGGTCCATGTGGAGGTAGACCGTGACGGCTCCTGCAGCGATGATTCTGAGGAACTGGAATAGGAGGAGGAATCAATGTGTACAGACTTGATTCCTGCAATCCTTGGAGTTGGCAGAACACGTACAGCGCCACTCGCAAGATCAGTACCCGGCTGCACAACATTGACCCAATGGGCAGTGAGGGAAAGGTATTGTCCCTGGCCATGGGTGTTAGAACCCTCTTGTTAGGTTTTGTTTCAGTTTGCTGGTCACATGACCTTTTTTCCCTATTTAGTCTGGCTCCGCCCTTCTGGCTTTGCTTGACTTCATTGTATTATCTACTGTTAAGCTAGCCGGGTGCTTAGGTGCCTTAATCTGTCAGTTTTGCTTGATGTTAGGATCACAAAGTATTTATTTTTCTGTTTAATTATCCATGCTACAATTTATGTTAGGAGGTGTCCACCTTTTCTCACAGTCCCTAGATCTTGTAGGGATTACTCCCTCGCAACTATAGGTCTTCGTTCACACTAGATGAGGACTTTAGCGGGTCTGGTCGCAGGATCAGGTTCCCCGTTACATCGTAGGGATTCAGCTTAGTTGTATTGTAGGGACAGAATTCCCTTCTTTCCTTACTGGTTGTAGCAGATCATAACAATGGGTACTGGTCCACGCATCGGTGGTCAGGTGGACCTTGCTACTGAGGGCTTTTAGTAGCGCATGTTTAATTTTTCCCTCAACATGCTTTTGCAGACCAGGGACGGCTTGCCTGCTGAAATGAAATCGGCTTGGCACATTGTATTGTGGGATTGACAATGATATTCAGTTACGGAAACTGTCTGTCTCCACCAGCCTGAATCACAGCATTTCAAGGGACAGGAGTTTTGCAATGCCAGCATTCAGAGCCTGTGCTCGTGCATGGTTTGCGGAGTATGGCCGTCTTTTATCCCATGCCTGTGCTACCGATGGCTGTTTTGTGGCCTGGGAGTGTGAGGATGACAGGGAACTTGCTGCTGTGTGTGGAATAACAGTTTGTCTCTGGACAACAGTGGCCGAGGTTCTTCCATGGCGATCCTGTGAGGAAGCATAACCAGCTGTGTGTGAGCTCGATGAAGAGGCTTCAACACAACCTGAAGATGTAGGTGCTGCTGTAGGTTGGCCTACATCTCTAGTGTGTCTTTGTAACTCAACTATGTGCTTTGTCCGCACATGTTTCCACATATTTGTGGTATTGAGGTGACTGACACTTTTAGCTATTTTTAATTTTTAATTACACAGCTTGCATTTCACATAGCAAATATCATGTGCAAGTGTGTGAAAAAAGGACCACGCAGTGCAAGTCCTGGGAGCGCACGTTTTGACTTTTGGAAGACAACTGCTCCGAACAGGTGCCAAACTGGAGGCTACAGGCAACCGAGTCTGCAGCCTAACTCTCCCTCCTGTTTGTACCGTTGGGGCAATGTCTTCCTCTATCTTCCTTCTATCACTAACCATTTCTCTAGGCCTCTCCCAGCTTTCAACCAAAGTACTGGTTCTCACCCACAAAGCTCTCCACAGTGCAGCACCCCTCCTACATCTCCTCCCTCATTTCTATCTATCGGCCTAACCGACTGCTGCGCTCTGCAAACGACTTTCGACTAACCTCTGCACTAATACGTACCTCCCACTCCCGACTCCAAGACTTCTCCTGCTCTACGCCAATCCTCTGGAATGCTGTACCCCAAGAAATTAGGACTATCCACAATTTGCATGGTTTCAGGCGCTCCCTCAAAACACATTTGTTCAGAGCGGCCTATCACATTCACTAATCAAAGTCATTCTATGTATTCTGTGTAAGTGTGTGTGTGTCTCTAGCCCATTCACTATCTCCATCCCTCAGTCCCTTAAGATGGCTGGAACATCATTGTAAATGCACCATTGTATATAAACACCTATACTTTGTATCTCCCCCATCTCATTGTACATTGTAAGCTGTCACGAGCAGGGGCGACTTATTTAGCTTAAATTATTGTATTGTTAACGTTGTTACTTATGACTTGTGTTCTGAAACTGCTAAACTGTAAAGCGCTGCGGAATATGATGGCGCTATATAAATAAATATTATTATTATTCCTCTGAGCTGCTCCCACCACCTTCCTGTTCTTCATGCCATGTTGGGTCTTGGACCTCATCATCTCCACTACCCTCTTCCAACACCTGCTGTTGGGTGGTCTGGCCAGCACCATGCTCAACAGAAACTGGCACCTGGGTCTCATCATCATCATCAGATGCGTTCTGCGGTGTGCTGACCATCGGCACTGTCTCACCCGCCTCTTCAGATTCAGAGAGACACAGCTGTTGCGCATCACTGCATACTCCCTCTTCTTCACATTACAGAATGCTGCTTGGCTGGGCCCCTGTTTGCAAGCCAATAGATTCTGAGAACAGAAGCAGACACTCAGCTGGCTCCTGTACAGAACTCTCTGACTGCCTGGGCAATTTGCCAGGCGGTGAAGAGACAGATGGTTGCCCAACAGTGCTGTGGTCCTGAGAGGAGGTG
Organism: Oophaga sylvatica; assembly: GCA_033576555.1. Classification (NCBI taxonomy): domain Eukaryota; kingdom Metazoa; phylum Chordata; class Amphibia; order Anura; family Dendrobatidae; genus Oophaga; species Oophaga sylvatica. Next base: position 25,887 of record JARQOD010004711.1, read on the forward strand.
GAAGCAATTGAAGTCGATGCATTGGCTGAGATCCAAACAACAACGGCTTCAATTTGTTCTTCCCGCAGCAGGGGGGTACTCCGAGCTCCTACAAAAGTGCGCATAAAGGAACGCTCACGGCCCGGGGAAAACTGGTGGATGCTGTGTCACTGGGGGCCGCAGCAGCCACAGAATCCCCACGTCCTCTCCCTGAAGAAACTCCACGACCACGTGCCTTACTCCCTGCCTTCTTCATCTTGGTAGATTGATAAAGAAAGTCTGAAAAGTTATAAGGTCTAAGTGTGGTTATTCCGCAGAGACTGCAGTGAACACTGCACACAACTGTTCACTACCCAATGCGTCTCAGCAGGAAGGCAGTCTGTGCGTCAAAACAAAGGCACAAGCATACATCCATGTACCCTGTTTATACAGCTATATAAAAAAAATATATGTAGTAGTGACGCACACTTTATTGAGGTACAGTATTACATCGCCATTCACCATCTGTGGCTATGCAGTGTCATCTATATATACCTTATCTATCTGTTGTCATGCTTCCAAGTCGACAGTCAGCCATAAATAGCAATTTTCACTATGCACTATGCACTTTTTAAAGGTTATGTTTGTTAATAAAAATGATTATTGCCACATATTATGAGTATTACATGATGGAAATTGTATAATTTTGTATAAAATATTTAGGGACATTATTCAGCAAATGGAACATTTTATTAATATCACAGATAACTTGTAATGCTGATGATGTTTTGAAGTCAGACATTCATTGTCTATACAATAAAAATGGTGTACATACTGTTACTTATCCATCATTAATGGATTCAGATATGTACTTGTATGCTTTTATGTACAACCGTATAGCAGATTCCTTAACTAATTTATTTTGTGGTTTGCATTGCTGTTCAACATGTTAATGTATGTGTTTATGTTTGTCAATTCTTTATTTATCTAGATATTAGTTTAAATGAAATCATCATCTTATGGTAGTAAAGGTTATCTTTCTCTTGTTTGAAGTATAGACATTTAAAATTGACAGGTAACAAGGAAATTACTTGATCTAGTATTTAAACATCCTCCTTGACCCTGGGCTCCAACACCGCCAGTTGTTGCTCGGAAGTGCTGTTAGCACAGTCAACACTTGCTCCTGTGTTACTGGGGTTCAGTAACGTCAGCTGGTCCTCGGTTGTGCCATTGGCTCTTTTCCTTCTGCTGCCCCTCCGGGTTCCAGCACAGTCAGCTGGTCCTCGTTACTTGCATTGGCTCTTGTACCTTCTGCTACCCGTCCGGGTTCCAGTACCGTCAACTGGTTCTCCGCAGTGCCTTTGGCCTAGGTGCCTCCATCTCGGTATCCGAGTTCCAGCAACGTCTGCTGGTCCTTGGTAGTGCTTTGGAGCACAGGTACCTCCTGCTTAGTAACCGTGTCCCAGTAACGTCAGCTGGTCCTCGGTTGTGCCATTGGCTCTTTTCCTTCTGCTGCCCCTCCGGGTTCCAGCACAGTCAGCTGGTCCTCGTTACTTGCATTGGCTCTTGTACCTTCTGCTACCCGTCCGGGTTCCAGTACCGTCAACTGGTTCTCCGCAGTGCCTTTGGCCTAGGTGCCTCCATCTCGGTATCCGAGTTCCAGCAACGTCTGCTGGTCCTTGGTAGTGCTTTGGAGCACAGGTACCTCCTGCTTAGTAACCGTGTCCCAGTAACGTCAGCTGGTCCTCGGTTGTGCCATTGGCTCTTTTCCTTCTGCTGCCCCTCCGGGTTCCAGCACAGTCAGCTGGTCCTCGTTACTTGCATTGGCTCTTGTACCTTCTGCTACCCGTCCGGGTTCCAGTACCGTCAACTGGTTCTCCGCAGTGCCTTTGGCCTAGGTGCCTCCATCTCGGTATCCGAGTTCCAGCAACGTCTGCTGGTCCTTGGTAGTGCTTTGGAGCACAGGTACCTCCTGCTTAGTAACCGTGTCCCAGTAACGTCAGCTGGTCCTCGGTTGTGCCATTGGCTCTTTTCCTTCTGCTGCCCCTCCGGGTTCCAGCACAGTCAGCTGGTCCTCGTTACTTGCATTGGCTCTTGTACCTTCTGCTACCCGTCCGGGTTCCAGTACCGTCAACTGGTTCTCCGCAGTGCCTTTGGCCTAGGTGCCTCCATCTCGGTATCCGAGTTCCAGCAACGTCTGCTGGTCCTTGGTAGTGCTTTGGAGCACAGGTACCTCCTGCTTAGTAACCGTGTCCCAGTAACGTCAGCTGGTCCTCGGTTGTGCCATTGGCTCTTTTCCTTCTGCTGCCCCTCCGGGTTCCAGCACAGTCAGCTGGTCCTCGTTACTTGCATTGGCTCTTGTACCTTCTGCTACCCGTCCGGGTTCCAGTACCGTCAACTGGTTCTCCGCAGTGCCTTTGGCCTAGGTGCCTCCATCTCGGTATCCGAGTTCCAGCAACGTCTGCTGGTCCTTGGTAGTGCTTTGGAGCACAGGTACCTCCTGCTTAGTAACCGTGTCCCAGTAACGTCAGCTGGTCCTCGGTTGTGCCATTGGCTCTTTTCCTTCTGCTGCCCCTCCGGGTTCCAGTACCGTCAGCTGGTTCTCCACAGTGCCTTTGGCCTAGGTGCCTCCATCTCGGTATCCGAGTTCCAGCAACGTCTGCTGGTCCTTGGTAGTGCTTTGGAGCACAGGTACCTCCTGCTTAGTAACCGTGTCCCAGTAACATCAGCTGGTACAAGATTGTGCTACAAATACAAGATACGGAACAAGAGACACAAGAACAATAAGCAGAAGATCTAAAAGCAGAAGAACATGAAGTATAAGACCAAAATGAAGAGCAAAATATATGCTCTAAATTCTAAGCAGAAGAAGACTAAGCAGTGTATGGGGGTGAGTCCGTTCCTCCTCGTGGTGCCCCTGGAAAATGCCTGCTGCTGCAGGCTAAACTGAACACGGACAAATACTGTTGTAATTTAAATCTTTTGTGACAGCAAGAACGGAAGGATGAAAAATTCATACTTTGACAGATTACAAGTACAGGATTCTCTGTCACAAATAAGAATATGATGAAGAAGATGAAGCAGAATATGAATAAGAATAATAGTTTAATAAGAAGAATATGAGTAATGTTAACAAAGATGAATAGCAAGAAGTTTAAGAAGAAGATAAAGAAGGTGAAGATGAAGAATAATTTGATGAAAAAGATGATGCTGCAGAAGATTATGAAGGAGAAAGTGTGTGAAAAGTTAAAAAGGTGAAGATGAAGAGCATGGAAGTTGTGTAATATACATATTTGCCAAAATATAAAAAACGTTAACATTGTCAATTTCTTCGTCAATCCGAACATCTTTAAAAAAAAAATATTTATGCTATTCCATTTGATTGGGTTAAACATCTATGCCTTTAATGTCTCCTCAACCTTCCCCAATACATTCTACATTACTCTTTCTTGTTTTCCTTCATGTACAATTAACCAACAAGGCAAGAATGGGTTTTTTTTAATTTCGATATTTTGTTCCCATAGACTTACATGGGACTTCCGGTATCGGTATCGGGTATCGCCGATATTTTAGTGATATCGGCGATACCATTCCGATTCCGATACTTTAGGATATCGGAAAGTATCGCTCAACTCTACTGTTAACATCACCAGCAGCGGAGATAAAGATATAATGTGTTAGTGATGCGAACTAAGTGATGATACCAGTGAAAAAAGGCAATATCTTATGCCAAAGGGTGCATATTGTATAATTGTGTATATAAAAGACATATATTAAAAGAGGTGAGTATCAGAAGCATATATATAAAAAGACATATATTAGAAGAGGTATCAAAAGCATGTAAATAAGGTGCCATTAAAGGTGCAAAAAAATAGAATATACTGTAATAAAATCATTAATACGAGTACAAGCTGTGCAAGAGAAATCCCTAAAAGAATACATTAGGAATAAAATAGAATGAACATTAAATCACAGGGGAAGAGAGTGTCTTCCTCTCAGTGTAGACTGAATAAAGTTGGTAACACTCAACAAAAAAGATGAATAATAAAAGAGAGGGAATACTTTAGGTAAGAGACGGATCACATCAAAATGTGATGAAAGGCCGTCTATTATTATAGATATTATTTTTATGGGGACAGATTGAATCTTATAGAGCCATAAATAATCGATGGTCCATACCAAAGGTTTTATGACAGTAAAGTCAATATACTCAGCCAATGAAGTAGATGTATAATCATATACCGTAATTGACTGGCTAAGAATCATCTGAGAAACATGATGCATAAAAAAAAAAAAAAAAAAGACATATATGATTAAGAAGCCAATGTCAATAAAAAATCAAAAAACAAGACAAAATATCCATAACAGATATTATCCAACTGGATTTATAGTCCAAAATAATACTTCTTAGTCCATTGGGCTTCATATAGTTATCCATATAGATCAAATATTCAATCTCAATGGTGTCTTCTTGAGAAATATTGTCTTGTTTTTTGATTTTTTTTTACATTGGCTTCTTAGGCTGCTTTCACACATCAGTTTTTTGACGTCAGGCGCGATACGGCGTGTTGGCATTGACTTTCATTAGCGCCTGATGTCGCTGCGTTGCATCCGTTTTTGTCCGGATCCGGCGGAAATGTACATTCCGGCGGCCGGACAAGATGCTGACTGCAACGTTTTTTTTTTTCCGGAGCTGCCTGATAGTGCCTGAAGCGGCGCATCAGGCGGCCGGAAATAATAGAAGTCTATGGAACCGGACCAGTCTTTTGTGCAATCCGAGAAAAGACTGATCCGGATTCTCTCTCTCTGTATCTCTCTCTCTCCTCAGTCCGGACATGCGTACCTGCATTTTCCACATATAAAATTTCTTTTTCCGGGTTGAAAAGTTCAGGTCGGATCCGGCAAGAAAAACTGATCAGTTGCATCAGTTTTTTCAAAATCAGCGCCAGATCCGTCCTATCAGGTATACGACGGATTATGCCTGACACAAAAAAAACTGATGTGTGAAAGTAGCCTAAGGCCTCTTTCACACATCAGGCTTTTTGAATCAGGCGCCATCCGGCCTTTTTTTTGAACACCGTATGCGGCGAACGGACACGCCGGATCCGGTGGGTATAACATTGAAAAGATATAGCGCCGGATTGCGCCGCATGTACCTGCGTTCTGTCCGCTGTCCTCCGGATGCGGTGTCTGGTTTGTTTCCGGCGTCTAGAAAAGACGCATTTTGTAACGTTTTTTTTCTCCGGCCAAAAAGCCGGAAGCGCCGCATCCGGCGCTTCCGGCGTTTGTGTACAATGAAAGTCTATGAGCGCCGCATTGCGCCGCATCCGTCCGAAACCGGATCCGGTGGCCTGATCCTGTTTTTTTGTCTGGGAATGTTAATTGGGTCTAGACAGAAGCAAACATATATATAGACCACACCTGTGGGACACTGTGCCACATGCATTACAACAAGCTTGAGAGCCACAGAAGCAAGAGAGCCACAGAAGCAAGCAAGAGAGCCACGTCTCCACATTTCAAACCGCATCAATATGGATTCTGGGGACCACCAAGATGTGGGAGCGGAGGAGACCGGAGAAAATGGCAGAGGGTAAATATCACCCCATGATACTATAGCGTGTATTTTATGTGTTTGCATTGGTTGTGTTCAATACAATGTGGATATTAGTCTTGTTTGTTTTGGATTATTTTTCAATACATTGTTGGCATTGCTCTTTTCTGGTTTGGTTTTTTTTTATATACATTGTTGGCATAGCTCTATTCTGGTTTGGCGTACTTTAATACATTGTTGGTATTGCTGTATGATGGTTTTTAATATACTCGAATAATTTGTGAGTAGTGCAAATTTTTATTTTGCCGTACTTATGAGCTTGCTTGCACACAGTTGTATTGTTGATTTTTATTCTAGGACTTTAAAGGCAACATAGGGATTACTACCAGCAGTGCAATAAAAATTGGTCAAAAACTTGTGTGTACTTATTTCATTTAATTGCATATTTTTGTGTACATTGGTGGGTAATATTTAATGCAATGTGGGTATTGTTATATTATTATTTTCATTACTTATATGCTATGTGGCTTTTGCTTAAATAAACGTGTTTTTCTATTTTCTGCTTTTTTATACTTTCTGAATTTGATGGTACTGCTATGTTATTTATTTGCATACATAAATTAGCTTGCTTGTCTGCATTTTTTTTTTTATAGTAATAAAAGTTAACATAGGGATTACTACCAGCAGTGCAATAAAAATTGGTCAAAAACTTGTGTGTGCTTATTTCATTCAATTGCATATTTTTGTGTATCTTTGTGGGTAATGTTTAATGCAATGTGGGTATTATAATGTATGTGGCTAGTACTTAAATAAATGTTAGTTTTGCAATATTGAGTTTTGGGGTACTTGTATACAATTGGGGTATTGATATATACTAGGTTGGCACAGTAGTATACAATGTGCCAAAAGATATATCCTTTTTGAATTGATGTATACTACTTGTGTTTTGGTATATACTGTTTTGACATACTTCTATATTATGGTTATTTATCTATACAGTATTGCCTATTTTCTCTATTATGTTGTTATTGCTGTATGCTATGAGGGTTGTGCTATGCAGTGAAAATATCCTAATTAATCATGCTTTGATTAGCTCAATGTATCATGTATATGATGATTGTGTCCATGTATTAAATTGAATTGTATTTTTTCCACAGCAGAGGACATCAGAGGCAGCAGGCTGCGACTTCATCTGCACAAAATAGAAGAGATGGAGGACAGCAGCGTGACCGGGCCGCATCTAGCAGACGGTAAATATAACAAACACAATAACCGCAAACAGAACTTTTGACTTTCATAGTGGTACATGGTTTTAAATTTTTTTTATTATTTTTGTTTGTTTTGGTAAAAATGCAGAGGAAAGCATCGTAGGCCACGTAGAGCCACACCATCACCACCACAACAGGAGGCTGAAGAACAGGCGCCATCAATTAGACGGTAAATGTCTCAAAACAAATAACCGCAAACAGAACTTTTGTCTTTCATACCGGTCCCTGTTTTGAGCCATTTTTTTTTTCTCCTTTTTGTTACTTTTGTTACACTGCAGAGTACAGCATAGGAGGCCGCGGTCTGTGACACCACCACCACCACAACCAGAGGCAGAGGAAGAAGAGGAGCAGGCGCCATCCAGGAAACGGTAAATATCACATAACAAATAACCGCAAACAGAACTTTTGTCTTTCATACCGGTCCCTGTTTTGAGCCATTTTTTTTTTCTCCTTTTTGTTACTTTTGTTACACTGCAGAGTACAGCATAGGAGGCCGCGGTCTGTGACACCACCACCACCACAACCAGAGGCAGAGGAAGAAGAGGAGCAGGCGCCATCCAGGAGACGGTAAATATCACATAACAAATAACCGCAAACAGAACTTTTGTCTTTCATACCGGTCCCTGTTTTGAGACATTTTTTTTTTTCCTTTTTGTTACTTTTGTTACACTGCAGAGTACAGCATAGGAGGCCGCGGTCTGTGACACCACCACCACCACAACCAGAGGCAGAGGAAGAAGAGGAGCAGGCGCCATCCAGGAGACGGTAAATATCACATAACAAATAACCGAAACCAAGATTTTTTTTCTTTCAGCACGGAGCATGATTGTGGCTATTTATTATTTTATTTTATTTTCCTCTTTAATGCACAACAGACGACCATCTCTGATAGGAATCGAGTACAGCCGGCAGGACAGTAGTTCTTCTGGGAGCCCTCTCACTCATCGGCAGCGTTTAACGGTAATTTTGAACCAAATATTTTTCCAAAATCATTTGGTGAATTTTTTTTTATTTTCCTTTTCTTTTTTTTTCAATACAGGAATCTGAACCAGAGGACCTCCCAGAAGAAGGACGTGGTGGACAGATACCCGGAGTGGGCTCGCAATTCGTAAGTTTCCTGCATCCATCATTACAACACAACATCTCACTACACAACACATCCTAAAAAGTAAAAAAAAAAAGAAGGAAATAAAAATTAATATTTTTTTTTTTTGGCAGTCTTCCGCACCTGTGGCTTCAAGAGGTCAAACCAGTGCCTCCCAGAGTCGACATGAAGAACGCGGCGGTCTTCCATCTGTAAGTATAATTTTTTTAGTTTTAAAAAAATGTTTTTAATAATTTTATTAATTAAAATTTTTTATTCACATTTTTTTTTAAAGGCTTCACAGCGTGCTCCCGACTCAGACGGAGAGGAAGGGATCGACATCGATCTATTGATAGATCTGATTAGAGAGCGGGAGCCGCTGTGGAACATGGGGGACCGCCGCCATTCTGATCAGATAGTGACCCGTCGGCTCTGGGATGAAGTTTGTTCCCTACTTGTTGGATACTGGGAGGACCTCGAAGCTCGGTCACAGACTAAAATGCGTAAGTATATACAGTTCAGTAGGGATGCTGGATTTAAACCTGTGTTTCCACAACTCCAGTCCTCTTGAACCACAAGAGGTCATGTTTTCTGGATTTCCTTAGGTCCAACACTATGTAAATACTGAAAACATGACCCATGGTTGACATGAGGACTGTTTTGAAAACATGTATGTATGAAATAATAACCTATTTGTGCTATCTCGTTTCAGGGGAGAGAATTGTGAAGCGGTGGCGGTCTATCAGGGATCGCTTCAAGAAAGAGTTCAACAAAGAAATGCGGGCCCCGAGTGGTTCTTCAGGACGCCAGAGTAAATATAAGTATGCAAGAGCTCTGGCGTTCCTGCGTGAAACAATGGTCACCAGAAGGTAAATATTAAAAATTACATGTATGTCTACATTTTTTTTTCACAGCCAGGGCCATTTAAATACAGTTTATTAATTGTATATTTTCTCTTTATTCCACAGCACGGTGAGCAGCACTCGGGCGCCCGCAGAGTTGGGCCCTTCTGAGGCGATCCCTGAGGAGACCGGCACCGAGGGACAGATTGACCGCCCCGACCCATCTGCACCCACACGTGAGCCCTCTTTCCCCTCAACCAGCGCTGCAGCAGCGTGGCCGAGTGCATTACATGAATCTGCTGGTCAACAGATAGATTTTCCTTTGCCCCACCCTTCTGCCCCTGCCACCTCTAGTACATCTGCGGCTACTGGGCGGCAACGGCAGAGGGGTCAGGAAAGTAACTATGCGCCCGAGTTATTACACATTAACGCATCTTTCCAGAACTGCCTTAAGTTGCTATCTGAGCAAGTTACCGCAGGCGTTAATCAGATAACCTCACTAGTTGGTGAGGTGAAGACACTTCTGGAAAGTGTGCGTTCTGAGGTAAGAGGATCCCCGAACCACAGTTTTTTTCGGTCGGTTGCGGAGCGCATAGATCCTCTATCTGCTGACCAGCAGATGTTTGTGATGCACACGTGCCATGCTGCTCTAGTGCAGGTTGTCTCCCATCCTACATCCACCCCAGTTGTTCCTCCACCTCCACCCCCTACAGTGAGCGTGCCTCCTCCCCCTCTTATTCATTATCAGCCACCTCCACAGTTCCAGCAACCTCCCCACTATCACCAACCTTCCCAGTACCAGCCACCTTCCCAACTTCAGCCACCTTCCCAACTTCAGCCACCTTCCCAACTTCAGCCACCTTCCCAACTTCAGCAACCTTCCCAACTTCAGCAACCTTCCCAACTTCAGCAACCTTCCCAACTTCAGCCACCTTCCCAGTACCAGCCACCTTCCCAACTTCAGCAACCTTCCCAACTTCAGCCACCTTCCCAGTACCAGCCACCTTCCCAACTTCAGCAACCTTCCCAACTTCAGCCACCTTCCCAGTACCAGCCACCTTCCCAACTTCAGCCACCTTCCCAACTTCAGCCACCTTCCCAACTTCAGCCACCTCACCAACTTGAGCCACATTACCAACTCCAGTCCCCTCAACAACTCCTGTCACCTATTCAGTACCAACAACCTCCCCAGTACCAGCCACCTACCCCGTACCAACAACCTACCCCGTACCACACTCCCACCTCTTACCAATCTCCTTCCCCCTACCAATTCCCTACCATGTCAGTTGCTCCTCCAGTACCTGCCCCACCCTGCACTCCACCACCCATCACCGAATCAGTCTCCAACTTGTCTTCCCATTCTTTAACCCTTTCCACCCCTTCACCTCTTACTGTTCCTTCCCCACCAGCATCACAGTCCTCTCTACACACTCCCACAGTCGAATTGTCCCGCAGCCCCTCCAATAGTATGTCCACCACACAATACACATCGTTATAATGTTATGTACAAATGTTTTTTCTAAAAAAAAAAACAGTCTTTGAATGACAAAAATTTTTTTATCAAAGATATTTTGAAATTTAACATTTACAAACGTTTAAAAATATTGGTTTAATAAATTTTGAATTGGTTGATTCAATTTTTTGTCTCTCATTTATTTATAATGTTACAGATTATGTAAGGTTACATGTGTATTAAACATTAATAACAGTACCAATGGTAAAGACAGAAACATTACATTTAGGTACAAACATAACAATTGATCACACACGGTCATCCTGCCAGTCTACCTGTCCTTCGGCTGAAATAAAGTACTGGGCAAATCTGTCCCTCATCCTAGAAACAGCAACAGAACTTCTATTAGTATTATTATGGTAATCATGTAAACTTGTTTGTTGATGGTGGTCCTCAATGGTCAATTGTTCTTTTGAGATCACAACATTGTGGAGTACCACACAAGCTTTTATTACTTCGTCAACAGTTTCCGTTTTCAAATTGATGGCTGTCATTAGCACCCTCCACTTTGCAGTAAGTATTCCAAATGTACACTCCACCATTCTTCGGGCTCTAGTGAGCCGGTAATTGAAAATACGTTTGTATGGTTCAGTCCTCTGCTGGCATATGGTTTCAGTAAATGTTCTGATAGCTGGAAAGCCTCATCACCAACACACACATATGGCATAGGTGGGCCTGTGGTTTGAGGCAGCGGCCTAGGGGCTGGGAAATTGAATGTGTTGCCATACAGTCGACGGCCCATTGCTGAAATTTTGAATACTTGAGAATCGTTAGATCGACCATATGACCCTATGTCAACTGCAATGAACCTATATTCGGCATCGGCGATGGCCATCAACACAACGGAGAAATATTTTTTATAGTTAAAATATTGTGATCCACTTCCTGATGGCTTCACAATTCTGACATGTTTGCCATCTATCGCTCCAAGACAATTTGGAAATTGGCATATCTTTTCGAATTTATCAGCTATTTCCATCCACCGCTGTGTGGTCAGTTCAGGCATATATTCCGAGACCAAACAGTCCCAGAGTGCACGGCATGTGTGCTTTATTATGCCCGATATGGTTGAGATTCCCAAACGAAATTGGAAATGGAGTGAAGAGAGTGATTCTCCACTTGCAAGGAATCTAAAAAAAAAAAAAAATACACTATCAATGCTCAGATCTCAGGTATAAAAATTTTAAAAGTGAAAAGACAGAATATATCACTACCCACATAGTATAAAACAATAATGACAACATTTACAAGTATCCCTAAAAAGAACACAGCACTACCCACCAACTATTAAAAGTACGCCAAAACAGAATAGAGCAATAGCCACATTGTATTTCATTACGCAAAAAAGAAGATGGCACTACCCACAAACTATTAAAAGTACGCAAAAACAGAACATGGCACTACCCACATAGCATAAAAGTTTGAAATAAAAAAAAATATAACAATAACCACATTGTATTAAACATTTCCCGCAAAGATACACAAAAATATGCAATTGAATGAAATAAGCACACACAAGTTTTTGACCATTTTTTATTGCACTGGTAGTAATCCTTCTGTTGCCTTTTAGTCCTAGAATACGAAACAACAATACAACTGTGTGCAAGCAAACACATTCAAAAGTAATAGCTTACCTTATTGTCACCATGAGACGCTCCGACGGAGAAATCGAATACCGGCAATACGTGTCACATCTCCTGATCTTGTCTTCAATCCTCTCCACCAACATGTCAAAGGTTGCCTTCTTCATACGAAGATAAGAAAAAAATTTATGTGGATTCTCTCTTAACTCCATATTGAGTGTTGAATAGACTCCACGGGTTAGTCGCTGTGCCGTGATGGGGTGTATCCACATCCGACGGCGGCGCTGTCGCTGACGCTTTAGGCGCTGCTCGATCCCTCTCTCCTTCTCCATAACGATAAAACACAAGCGATTCGCCTCTGCTGTGAAATCCACAAGATTCCGGAAAATATTACCAATAATCGCCTCCATCTTCATCAGTCACTTGCTCTTCTCTCAAAAATGCTCCTCTACAACCTGTCAAAGATGTTCTGTAGGAACACTGTATATATAGGATTTACAATAGCCAATCAGATTTTGAAATGAAAGGGGCGTGATTGGAAAACGGATCCGTCAGAATCCGTCAAAAAACCGGATGAAACTGATGCGCCGGATCCGGTTTTCTGCCTGATCCGTAAACTGATCAGGCAAAAATCCGGCGTATCAGGTTTTTTATTTCATTGCCGCATCCGGCGCTCGGCGCGACGCCTGACCGCGCTGATTCAAAAAGCCTGATGTGTGAAAGTAGCCTTAGCTACTTTCATTCATTTTGAATCAGCGCGATCGGCGTGACGTCCATGCGTTTAGCGCTCTGCGCGGACGCCTGATGCCGCGGCACCTGAATTCCAAAAACCTGTGCCTGATGATGCTGAGCCGGACAAGAACTATGGCCGGACAGGTTCATCGTAAACCTGATCCGGTCCAATCCTTTTTTTCTCTGATTTTCAATCAGTATTTATAATATCAAAACTGATCGTTGCATCAGTTTTATGATCCTCCTATAGGCTACAGGTTTCACACAGAGTACCAGGCTCTTTTGGAATCAGGCGCGGTCAGGCATCGCGCCGGAGCGCCGGATGCGGCAATGAAATAAAAAACCTGATACGCCGGATCCATTTTTCTGCCTGATCGTTTTGCGGATCAGGCAGAAAACCGATCCGGCGCATCAGTTTCATCCGTTTTTTGGACGGATTACGACGGATCCGTTTTCAATCACGCCCCTTTCATTTCAAAATCTGATTGGCTATGTAAATCCTATATATACAGTGTTCCTACAGACCATCTTTGACAGGTTGTAGAGGAGCATTTTTGAGAGAGAGCAAGTGACTGATGAAGATGGAGGCGATTATTGGTAATATTTTCCGGAATCTGTGGATTTCACAGCGGAGGCAATCGCTTTGTTTATCGTTATGGAGAAGGAGAAGGATCGAGCAGCGCCTAAAGCGTCAGCGACAGCGCGCCGTCGTATGTGGATCACCCATCACGGCACAGCGACTAACCCGTGGAGTCTATTCAACACTCAATATGGAGTTAAGAGAGAATCCACATACATTTTTTTCTACTTCGTATGAAGAAGGCAACCTTTGACATGTGGTGGAGAGGATTGAAGACAAGATCAGGAGATGTGACACGTATGCCGGTATTCGATTTCTCCGTCGAGCGTCTCATGGTGACAATAAGGTAAGCTATTATTTTGAATGTGTTTGCTTGCACACAGTTGTATTGTTGTTTGTATTCTAGGACTAAAAGGCAACAGAAGGATTACTACCAGTGCAATAAAAAATGGTCAAAAACTTGTGTGTGCTTATTTCATTCAATTGCATATTTTTGTGTATCTTTGTGGGAAATGTTTAATACAATGTGGTTATTGTTATATTTTTTTTTTTTCAAACTTTTATGCTATGTGGGTAGTGCCATGTTCTGTTTTGGTGTACTTTTTATATATGTTGGTGTGGTAGTGCTGTGTTCTTTTTAGGGATACTTGTAAATGTTGTCATTATTGTTTTATACTATGTGGGTAGTGATATATTCTGTCTTTTCACTTTTAAAATTTTTATACCTGAGATCTGAGCATTGATAGTGTATTTTTTTTTTTTTTTAGATTCCTTGCAAGTGGAGAATCACTCTCTTCACTCCATTTCCAATTTCGTTTGGGAATCTCAACCATATCGGGCATAATAAAGCACACCTGCCGTGCACTCTGGGACTGTTTGGTCTCGGAATATATGCCTGAACTGACCACACAGCGGTGGATGGAAATAGCTGATAAATTCGAAAAGATATGCCAATTTCCAAATTGTCTAGGAGCGATAGATGGCAAACATGTCAGAATTGTGAAGCCATCAGGAAGTGGATCACAATATTTTAACTATAAAAAATATTTCTCCGTTGTGTTGATGGCCATCGCCGATGCCGAATATAGGTTCATTGCAGTTGACATAGGGTCATATGGTCGATCTAACGATTCTCAAGTATTCAAAATTTCAGCAATGGGCCGTCGACTGTATGGCAACACATTCAATTTCCCAGCCCCTAGGCCGCTGCCTCAAACCACAGGCCCACCTATGCCATATGTGTGTGTTGGTGATGAGGCTTTCCAGCTATCAGAACATTTACTGAAACCATATGCCAGCAGAGGACTGAACCATACCAAACGTATTTTCAATTACCGGCTCACTAGAGCCCGAAGAATGGTGGAGTGTACATTTGGAATACTTACTGCAAAGTGGAGGGTGCTAATGACAGCCATCAATTTGAAAACGGAAACTGTTGACGAAGTAATAAAAGCTTGTGTGGTACTCCACAATGTTGTGATCTCAAAAGAACAATTGACCATTGAGGACCACCATCAACAAACAAGTTTACATGATTACCATAATAATACTAATAGAAGTTCTGTTGCTGTTTCTAGGATGAGGGACAGATTTGCCCAGTACTTTATTTCAGCCGAAGGACAGGTAGACTGGCAGGATGACCGTGTGTGATCAATTGTTATGTTTGTACCTAAATGTAATGTTTCTGTCTTTACCATTGGTACTGTTATTAATGTTTAATACACATGTAACCTTACATAATCTGTAACATTATAAAGAAATGAGACAAAAAATTGAATCAACCAATTCAAAATTTATTAAACCAATATTTTTAAACGTTTGTAAATGTTAAATTTCAAAATATCTTTGATAAAAATTTTTAGTCATTCAAAGACTGTTTTTTTTTTAGAAAAAACATTTGTACATAACATTATAACGATGTGTAGTGTGTGGTGGACATACTATTGGAGGGGCTGCGGGACAATTCGACTGTGGGAGTGTGTAGAGAGGACTGTGATGCTGGTGGGGAAGGAACAGTAAGAGGTGAAGGGGTGGAAAGGGTTAAAGAATGGGAAGACAAGTTGGAGACTGATTCGGTGATGGGTGGTGGAGTGCAGGGTGGGGCAGGTACTGGAGGAGCAACTGACATGGTAGGGAATTGGTAGGGGGAAGGAGATTGGTAAGAGGTGGGAGTGTGGTACGGGGTAGGTTGTTGGTACGGGGTAGGTGGCTGGTACTGGGGAGGTTGTTGGTACTGAATAGGTGACAGGAGTTGTTGAGGGGACTGTAGTTGGTAATGTGGCTCAAGTTGGTGAGGTGGCTGAAGTTGGGAAGGTGGCTGAAGTTGGGAAGGTGGCTGAAGTTGGGAAGGTGGCTGAAGTTGGGAAGGTGGCTGAAGTTGGGAAGGTGGCTGAAGTTGGGAAGGTGGCTGAAGTTGGGAAGGTGGCTGAAGTTGGGAAGGTGGCTGAAGTTGGGAAGGTGGCTGAAACTGGGAAGGTGGCTGAAGTTGGGAAGGTGGCTGAAGTTGGGAAGGTGGCTGAAGTTGGGAAGGTGGCTGAAGTTGGGAAGGTGGCTGAAGTTGGAAGGTGGCTGGTACTGGGAAGGTGGCTGAAGTTGGGAAGGTTGCTGAAGTTGGGAAGGTGGCTGGTACTGGGAAGGTTGGTGATAGTGGGGAGGTTGCTGGAACTGTGGAGGTGGCTGATAATGAATAAGAGGGGGAGGAGGCACGCTCACTGTAGGGGGTGGAGGTGGAGGAACAACTGGGGTGGATGGAGGAGGATGGGAGACAACCTGCACTAGAGCAGCATGGCACGTGTGCACCACAAACATCTGCTGGTCAGCAGATAGAGGATCTATGCGCTCCGCAACCGACCGAAAAAAACTGTGGTTCGGGGATCCTCTTACCTCAGAACGCACACTTTCCAGAAGTGTCTTCACCTCACCAACTAGTGAGGTTATCTGATTAACGCCTGCGGTAACTTGCTCAGATAGCAACTTAAGGCAGTTCTGGAAAGATGCGTTAATGTGTAATAACTCGGGTGCATAGTTACTTTCCTGACCCCTCTGCCGTTGCCGCCCAGTAGCCGCAGATGTACTAGAGGTGGCAGGGGCAGAAGGGTGGGGCAAAGGAAAATCTATCTGTTGACCAGCAGATTCATGTAATGCACTCGGCCACGCTGCTGCAGCGCTGGTTGAGGGGAAAGAGGGCTCACGTGTGGGTGCACATGGGTCGGGGCGGTCAATCTGTCCCTCGGTGCCGGTCTCCTCAGGGATCGCCTCAGAAGGGCCCAACTCTGCGGGCGCCCGAGTGCTGCTCACCGTGCTGTGGAATAAAGACAAAAGATACAATTAATAAACTGTATTTAAATGGCCCTGGCTGTGAAAAAAAATTTTAGACATACATGTAATTTTTAATATTTACCTTCTGGTGACCATTGTTTCACGCAGGAACGCCAGAGCTCTTGCATACTTATATTTACTCTGGCGTCCTGAAGAACCACTCGGGGCCCGCATTTCTTTGTTGAACTCTTTCTTGAAGCGATCCCTGATAGACCGCCACCGCTTCACAATTCTCTCCCCTGAAACGAGATAGCACAAATAGATTATTATTTCATACATACATGTTTTCAAAACAACAGTCCTCATGTCAACCATGGGTCATGTTTTCAGTATTTACATAGTGTTGGACCTAAGGAAATCCAGAAAACATGACCTCTTGTGGTTCAAGAGGACTGGAGTTGTGGAAACACAGGTTTAAATCCAGCATCCCTACTGAACTGTATATACTTACGCATTTTAGTCTGTGACCGAGCTTCGAGGTCCTCCCAGTATCCAACAAGTAGGGAACAAACTTCATCCCAGAGCCGACGTGTCACTATCTGATCAGAATGGCGGCGGTCCCCCATGTTCCACAGTGGCTCCCGCTCTCTAATCAGATCTATCAATAGATCGATGTCGATCCCCTCCTCTCCGTCTGAGTCGGGAGCACGCTGTGAAGCCTTTAAAAAAAATTTGAATAAAAAATTTTAATTAATAAAATTATTAAAAAATTTTTTTTAAAACTAGAAAAAAAAATAAAAAATTATACTTACAGATGGAAGACCGCCGCGTTCTTCATGTCGACTCTGGGAGGCACTGGTTTGACCTCTTGAAACCACAGGTGCGGAAGACTGCCAAAAAAAAAAAAATATTAATTTTTATTTCCTTTTTTTTTTTTTACTTTTTAGGATGTGTTGTGTAGTGAGATGTTGTGTTGTAATGATGGATGCAGGAAACTTACGAATTGCGAGCCCACTCCGGGTATCTGTCCACCACGTCCTTCTTCTGGGAGGTCCTCTGGTTCAGATTCCTGTATTGAAAAAAAAAGAAAAGGAAAATAAAAAAAAATTCACCAAATGATTTTGGAAAAATATTTGGTTCAAAATTACCGTTAAACGCTGCCGATGAGTGAGAGGGCTCCCAGAAGAACTACTGTCCTGCCGGCTGTACTCGATTCCTATCAGAGATGGTCGTCTGTTGTGCATTAAAGAGGAAAATAAAACAAAATAATAAATAGCCACAATCATGCTCCGTGCTGAAAGAAAAAAAATCTTGGTTTCGGCTATTTGTTATGTGATATTTACCGTCTCCTGGATGGCGCCTGCTCCTCTTCTTCCTCTGCCTCTGGTTGTGGTGGTGGTGGTGTCACAGACCGCGGCCTCCTATGCTGTACTCTGCAGTGTAACAAAAGTAACAAAAAGGAGAAAAAAAAAATGGCTCAAAACAGGGACCGGTATGAAAGACAAAAGTTCTGTTTGCGGTTATTTGTTATGTGATATTTACCGTCTCCTGGATGGCGCCTGCTCCTCTTCTTCCTCTGCCTCTGGTTGTGGTGGTGGTGTCACAGACCGCGGCCTCCTATGCTGTACTCTGCAGTGTAACAAAAGTAACAAAAAGGAGAAAAAAAAAATGGCTCAAAACAGGGACCGGTATGAAAGACAAAAGTTCTGTTTGCGGTTATTTGTTATGTGATATTTACCGTTTCCTGGATGGCGCCTGCTCCTCTTCTTCCTCTGCCTCTGGTTGTGGTGGTGGTGGTGTCACAGACCGCGGCCTCCTATGCTGTACTCTGCAGTGTAACAAAAGTAACAAAAAGGAGAAAAAAAAAATGGCTCAAAACAGGGACCGGTATGAAAGACAAAAGTTCTGTTTGCGGTTATTTGTTTTGAGACATTTACCGTCTAATTGATGGCGCCTGTTCTTCAGCCTCCTGTTGTGGTGGTGATGGTGTGGCTCTACGTGGCCTACGATGCTTTCCTCTGCATTTTTACCAAAACAAACAAAAATAATAAAAAAAATTTAAAACCATGTACCACTATGAAAGTCAAAAGTTCTGTTTGCGGTTATTGTGTTTGTTATATTTACCGTCTGCTAGATGCGGCCCGGTCACGCTGCTGTCCTCCATCTCTTCTATTTTGTGCAGATGAAGTCGCAGCCTGCTGCCTCTGATGTCCTCTGCTGTGGAAAAAATACAATTCAATTTAATACATGGACACAATCATCATATACATGATACATTGAGCTAATCAAAGCATGATTAATTAGGATATTTTCACTGCATAGCACAACCCTCATAGCATACAGCAATAACAACATAATAGAGAAAATAGGCAATACTGTATAGATAAATAACCATAATATAGAAGTATGTCAAAACAGTATATACCAAAACACAAGTAGTATACATCAATTCAAAAAGGATATATCTTTTGGCACATTGTATACTACTGTGCCAACCTAGTATATATCAATACCCCAATTGTATACAAGTACCCCAAAACTCAATATTGCAAAACTAACATTTATTTAAGTACTAGCCACATACATTATAATACCCACATTGCATTAAACATTACCCACAAAGATACACAAAAATATGCAATTGAATGAAATAAGCACACACAAGTTTTTGACCAATTTTTATTGCACTGCTGGTAGTAATCCCTATGTTAACTTTTATTACTATAAAAAAAAAAATGCAGACAAGCAAGCTAATTTATGTATGCAAATAAATAACATAGCAGTACCATCAAATTCAGAAAGTATAAAAAAGCAGAAAATAGAAAAACACACGTTTATTTAAGCAAAAGCCACATAGCATATAAGTAATGAAAATAATAATATAACAATACCCACATTGCATTAAATATTACCCACCAATGTACACAAAAATATGCAATTAAATGAAATAAGTACACACAAGTTTTTGACCAATTTTTATTGCACTGCTGGTAGTAATCCCTATGTTGCCTTTAAAGTCCTAGAATAAAAATCAACAATACAACTGTGTGCAAGCAAGCTCATAAGTACGGCAAAATAAAAATTTGCACTACTCACAAATTATTCGAGTATATTAAAAACCATCATACAGCAATACCAACAATGTATTAAAGTACGCCAAACCAGAATAGAGCTATGCCAACAATGTATATAAAAAAAAACCAAACCAGAAAAGAGCAATGCCAACAATGTATTGAAAAATAATCCAAAACAAACAAGACTAATATCCACATTGTATTGAACACAACCAATGCAAACACATAAAATACACGCTATAGTATCATGGGGTGATATTTACCCTCTGCCATTTTCTCCGGTCTCCTCCGCTCCCACATCTTGGTGGTCCCCAGAATCCATATTGATGCGGTTTGAAATGTGGAGACGTGGCTCTCTTGCTTGCTTCTGTGGCTCTCTTGCTTCTGTGGCTCTCAAGCTTGTTGTAATGCATGTGGCACAGTGTCCCACAGGTGTGGTCTATATATATGTTTGCTTCTGTCTAGACCCAATTAACATTCCCAGACAAAAAAACAGGATCAGGCCACCGGATCCGGTTTCGGACGGATGCGGCGCAATGCGGCGCTCATAGACTTTCATTGTACACAAACGCCGGAAGCGCCGGATGCGGCGCTTCCGGCTTTTGGCCGGAGAAAAAAAACGTTACAAAATGCGTCTTTTCTAGACGCCGGAAACAAACCAGACACCGCATCCGGAGGACAGCGGACAGAACGCAGGTACATGCGGCGCAATCCGGCGCTATATCTTTTCAATGTTATACCCACCGGATCCGGCGTGTCCGTTCGCCGCATACGGTGTTCAAAAAAAAGGCCGGATGGCGCCTGATTCAAAAAGCCTGATGTGTGAAAGAGGCCTTAGCCAGTCAATTATATGATTATACCTCTACTTCATTGGATATGGCTGAGTATATTGACTTTACTGTCATAAAACCTTTGGTATGGACCATCGATTATTTATGGCTCTATAAGGTTCAATCTGTCCCCATAAAAATAATATCTAAATATCTATAATAATAGACGGCCTTCATCACATTTTGATGTGATCCGTCTCTTACCTAAAAGTATTCCCTCTCTTTTATTATTCATCTTTTTTGTTGAGTGTTACCAACTTTTTCAGTCTACACTGAGAGGAAGACACTCTCTTCCCCTGTGATTTAATGTTCATTCTATTTTATTCCTAATGTATTCTTTTAGGTATTTCTCTTGCACAGCTTGTACTCATATTAATGATTTTATTATATTCTATTTTTTTGCACCTTTAATGGCACCTTATTTACATGCTTTTGATACCTCTTCTAATATATGTCTTTTTTATATATATGCTTCTGATACTCACCTCTTTTAATATATGTCTTTTATATACACAATTATACAATATGCACCCTTTGGCATAAGATATTGCCTTTTTTCACTGGTATCATCACTTAGTTCGCATCACTAACACATTATATCTTTATCTCCGCTGCGGGTGATGTTTACAGTGCCGGCTGATGCCGCCTCTCCCTGCTCACACGTTAGAGGAGGGCGTGGCTAAACGGCACGTGACGACTACCCGTGATGTAACTGGTTGCCAGGGGAACGCATCTTCCTTTACACTGACGCTACCCTCTCTTATGTGCCGGGAGGGGATGCTTTTTCTATATATTGATAGCATTAGACATGTCATTTTGGCTGTATTACAATACACATCACTACCTCATGTTATGCTGCGGGCAGCGTGCACAGTGCTGGCCGATACCGCCTCCCCCTCCTGACACATCGGAGGGGGGCGTGGCTAAGCGACACGTGACGCTAAACCGTGGTGTATCTGGTTGCCGGGGGAACGCGTCCTGTTGTTCGCTGACGTTACCCTCTCTCTGACGTGCAGGGAGGGGGTGCGGTTAGTGAATACACGGCGCTTCCTGCGGTGATGTCACACGCCGGAATTTATTACACACGCGCTACCTCTTAGGCCGGCGTCACACTTGCGAGAGTGATGCGAGTAAGTCGCACGATTTTCTCCCATCAACACCCAGCACGGCCGCCCGCTCTCGGACCCGAGTGTGTGGCTGCATAGAAATATATGCAGCCGCACACTCGGGTCCGAGAGCGGGCAGCCGTGCCGGGTGTTGATGCGAGAAAGTCGTGCGACTTACTCTTATCACACTCGCAAGTGTGACGCCGTCCTTACCACTGTTAATGTTGATTTGTGGGATTATAAAAGAAAGCCAACGTGGCACAGTCACACAAACCTACTCCTGGAAGAAAGCTAACGCGAAACGCGCGTCGGGGAGCTGCACTACTGCTGTCAGGTCATATGTCCTTTCTTTACTTACCGTACTTAATTTTTGCACTGTTTGCACATAGCATGTTTATTACCTATTGCCCATGTATTTACCAATAACCAGTAGATATTCATGTACACATGTACTGTGGAGCCCAGCTGTGACTGGATCCATATCTTCCAGAAGGATGTACTAAAGGAAGATCCCACTAGAGGTCACTATACACACACACCTCTCAGCTTACCTAAGAGACCAGTAGAGGGAGCTGTGTGTTAGGCACATAAAAAAAACCCAGTTAGTTCCAGTTTTACCTCAGACAGATCAGAACAGCAGTTACCTCAGACAAGCTGTGAGGGACAGATGAGTTCTCCTCAGGACACGAGAGTGAGAGGATTCTGTCAGAGCTCAGTCAGAGCTAAAAACAGACGGAGATTGATTGATCCTAGTCAGAGCTGAAGCTGAAGTGTAGCTCAGGAGGAAGCGTGCCGATGCTTAAGAGAGCGGCGAAGAGGCAGCACATTAACTGCCAGCATGTGTGATCTTTATAGGACCCAGGTAGGCCGAAAGCAAGTGGAATTGGAGGGGCCAGTAAGCATTAATAGCTTTCCCCCAGCAACGAATACCGGACGCCAGGTCCCGAGCCTATAAGGATCTCTACGACCTTTTAGGAGAACCCCGGAGTTCCTGGAGGACTACAAGTCCCAGGAGTACCACAGAGTTGACACGTACAGGATCAGGGGAACAGAGTTTGCCTGATCAGCGATAAAAAGACCTGTTCTGCCATAGAGAAGGTCCCCCACCAAGTCAGCCAGGTACAGAACAGAGACTGAGTTAGACCTAGCTACAAGCAGGTCAGGACTTCATTAAATAACGACAGAGAACAGGAGGCCATACACCTACCAGTGGAGGAATCCGGACGTACATCCTTCGCCCTGCCGTGCTCCGGGGAGTACCTGCCATTCCTGCAGTAAAGGTACCAAACTGACTTTTGTGTGTGACTCACTTATTGTCTCTGACGGCGGGATCCCCATCTGTCCTGCATCCTCATATTTCTATCCGCCCTGGAAGGACACCGTCTTACTTGTAGAAGACCTACCATCTAGCTGCCCAACATCATCCCTTCCAGAGTATGTGCACAGCAGCGCTGGTCCCTCTGACCAGATACTACAAGTGGCGTCACGACAACTTACACGAACATTTCCATCATCCCTGTAAATATCCCACATTACGGTGAGCGCCCAGGGCACGGACCGAGCTGGCTACCCGTGACATCCCCCATAGACTTCCATGGGCTCGGTGCCGAGTACCCAACGGCCCTGGTACGTGCGAATTATGTACCATATTTTGACTTCATGTTTCTGCTGGCTATATGGTAACTTAGGAGTGGGCCATTATTAGATTTGACTGTTTATACACATCTACACGTGTGTCTGGAGGTATTTGTCACTATACAGTCTTACACTTTTTGGACTGCAAATTTGAGTGCCTTCCATCTTATTGAACTTTTGGATACTTATATCCTTTACTTAATTATACTCAGGGTGTAAACATATTTTTGTACATCCGTTTATTGGAAGATCAATCTATAGTCTTCGGTCAACCTGTTTGGACATTTAGGCCAGTGAGGCATTTATTGGAATGTATCTTCTTTTATATTGTTTTTATCATTCTGTGTCTCAATAAAGTTTGTTGATTTTATGGCAATACTTCTAGTATCTCCTTTGATCTACTATATCTTTATTTAGCTTACAAAAAACACATACAAATCCGCTTGAAAAAAACGCATGAAAAGCCGCATCAAATCTGCGCAAATTTTTAACTGTATTTTCTGCCAAGAGAGAAAAAATCTGGGCAGAAAATTCCACAGGCAAATCCGCAACATGTGCACATACCCTTAGATTACTGGGTGAAGCATGTCTGGTTTGTTCTCTCAGTTTGTCCATTGGTCTGAGGATGAAAAGCAGAGGAGAAAGACAATTGAACACCAAGTTTAGAACAAAAAGTCCTCCAAAATCTGGAAACAAACTGGACTCCTCTGTCAGACACAATATTCTCAGGAATGCCGTGTAACCGAACCACGTGCTGAAGGAACAAAGGCACCAATTCGGAGGAGGAAGGCAACTTAGGTAATGGCACAAGATGTATCATTTTGGAAAACCTATCACAAATCACCCAGGTAACGGTCATTCTCTGAGAAACAGGGAGGTCGGAAATAAAATCCATAGAGATATGGGTCCATGGTCTCTTGGGCACAGGCAATGGCATCAACAAACCACTAGAGCGAGAGCAAGGCTTGGAGCAAGAGCAAGTCCCACAGGACTGCACAAACTCCCTGACGTCACGAGACAAAGTAGGCCACCAAAAGGACAGACTAACCAAGTCTCTGGTACCAAAAATTCCGGGATGACCGGCCAACGCGGAACAATGAATCTCAGACATCACACTCTTCTTCCACTGGTCTGGGACAAACAATTTCCCAACAGGGCAGCGCTCGGGTTTATCCTCCTGACACCCCTCCAGAGCCAGTCTCAAATTGGGCGAGATGGCGGAAAGAACTACACCCTCTTTCAAAATAACAGCAGGATCAGATATAACTCAGGAGAGTCCGCAAGGAAACTCCTCGAGAGGGCATCCGCCTTAACATTCTTAGTGCAGGAAGAAAGGAAACCACAAAATTAAAACGTGTGAAAAACAAGGCCCACCTGGCCTGTCTAGGATTAAGTCGCTTGGCTGATTCCAGATAAACCAGATTCTTATGGTCCGTGAGGACCACCACCTGATGTTTGGCTCCCTCCAGCCAATGTCTCCACTCTTCAAAAGCCCACTTCATGGCCAATAACTCCCGATTACCCACGTCATAATTACGTTCAGTTGGAGAAAATTTTCGAGAGAAAAAGGCACAAGGGTTACTTTTAGAGGTTTTCAGGATCTCTTTGGGACAAAACGGCACATGCCCCAATTTCAGAGGCATCAACCTCCACCTGAAATGGCAGAGAAACATCAGGCTGCCGTAGAACAGGAGCAGAAGTGAATCTCTGTTTAAGTTCCTGAAACGCAGAGACTGCCTCAGGAGGCCAATTCACCACAACAGAACCCTTTTTGGTCAAATCAGTCAATGGTTTAACAATAACAGAGAAATTACCAATAAATTTACGATAAAAATTGGCAAAACCCAAGAATCTCTGAAGAGCCTTTAATGATGTAGGTTGGACCCAATCACAGATGGCCTGAACCTTGACCGGGTCCATTTCAATAACAGATGGAGACAAAATGAATCCCAGAAATGAGATCCTCTGTACGCCAAAAAGACACTTTGATCCCTTCACATACAGAGCATTCTCTCTCAAAATCTGGAACACAGTCCGAACATGTTTCACATGAGAGTCTCAGTCATTGGAAAAAATCAAGATATCATCCAAATAAAACAATCAGAAATTAATCCATAAAATCCCTGAAAATGTCATTCATGAAGGACTGGAAGACGGAAGGAGCATTAGTGAGCCCAAAGGGCATCACTAGGTACTCAAAATGCCCCTCTGGGGTATTAAACGCCGTCTTCCATTCATCCCGTGCTTAATGCGAATAAGGTTATACGCCCCCCTGAGGTCAAGCTTGGTAAACCAAGTAGCATCTTTCACCCTGGAAAACAGGTCAGAAATCAAGGGTACGGATATTGATATTTCACAGTGATATTGTTCAAGAGACGATAATCAATACACGGCCTTAACCCCTTCACCCCCAAGGGTGGTTTGCACGTTAATGACCGGGCCAATTTTTTACAATTCTGACCACTGTCTCTTTATGAGGTTATAACTCTGGAATGCTTCAATGGATATTCGCGATTCTGAGATTGTTTTCTCGTGACATATTGTACTTCACGTTAGAAGTAAAATTTCTTCGATATAACTTGCATTTATTTTTGAAAAAAACCGCAAATATGGCGAAAATTTTTAAAATTTTGCAATTTTCAAACTTTGAATTTTTATTCCCTTTAAAACAGAGAAATATATCACACAAAATAGTTAAGAAATAACATTTTCCACATGTCTACTTTACATCAGCACAATTGTGGAACCAAAATTTTTTTTTTTTTAGGAAATTATAAGGGTTAAAAGTTGACCAGCGATTTCTCATTTTTACAACAAAATTTACAAAGCCTTTTTTTTTTTGTGACCACCTCACATTTGAAGTCACTTTGAGGGGTCTATATGGCAGAAAATACCCAAAAGTGACACCATTCTAAAAACTGCACCCTCAAGGTACTCAAAACCACATTCAAGAAGTTTATTAACCCTTCAGGTGCTTCACAGGAACTAAAGCAACGTGGAAGGAAAAAATGAATATTTAACTTTTTAGCCACAAAATGATCTTTTACAAACTTTTTTTTATTTTCACAAGGGTAAAAGGAGAAAATGGACAGATAAGGTTGTTATGCAATTTCTCCTGAGTACGCCAATACCCAATATGTGGGGGAAAACACTGTGTGGGCACACGGCAGAGCTCGTAAGGGAAGGAGCGCCGTTTGACTTTTTCAAACTAAAATTGGCTGGAATTTAGATTGGACGCCATGTCGCGTTTGGAGAACCTCTGATGCGCCTAAACAGTGGAAACCCCCATAAGTGACACCATTTTGGAAACTAGACCCCTAAGGTACTTATCTAGATCTGTTTTGAGCACTTTGAACCCCCAAGTGTTTCACAAAAGTTTATAATGCCTGGGTTGTGAAAAAAAAAAAAAAACAATTTTCCACAAAAATGATTTTTTTAGTCCCCAAATTTTTGAATTTTCTCAAGGAAATTGGACCCCAAAAGTTGTTGTCCAATTTGTCCTGAGTACGCTGATACCCCATATGTAGGGGGGGGGGAAACTGTTTGGGCGCACGGCAGAGCTGGGAAAGGAAGTAGTAACGTTTTGGAATGCAGACGTTGAGGGGATCATGTTCCGTTTGCAGTGCCCAGATGAGACTAAACAGTGGAAACCCCCACAAGTGACCCCTTTTGGAAACTAGACCCCCTAAGGAACTTATCTAGATCTTTGGTGAGCACTTTGAACCCCCAAGTGCTTCACACAAGTTTATAATGCCCAGGCATGAAAATAAAAAATCCTATTTTTTTCCCACAAAAAATTATCTTTTAGTCACTAATTTTTTATTTTCCCAAGGGTAACAGGAGAAATTGGACACATAAGTTTTGTACAATTTGTCCTGAGTACGCTGATACCCCATTATGTGGGGGGGGAACCACTGTTTGGGCGATGGC
>JARQOD010004712.1:0-29830 GCA_033576555.1 Oophaga sylvatica
GATCAAATCGGTATCGCACCCTGCGTACACCTCTGCATCGCAATCTGCATTGCAATTTAGATCTTATTCTGTGACACCAACAACAACGCCACTTGCGTCATACATGACAGAGGCACCCGATGGGACCTTAGTTAGAATGAGAACTGTGGCCACTCAAACACTGATATCGGGCCATGACTTATTTGTTATGAGATCCAAAGATCATCGCGTTGTTCCAGCCCCAGGAGTGGAAGACGTCATTGAAAGTTTGTAAAAGTGAAGACCGGTAGGACCCAGACAGGGGTTTACCGCATTCTAGAAATTGTAAAAAGTTTTGAAGAAATAATTGCCATTTTTGCACTTTATTACTGTGTATGTATAGTGTTTACATATTGAGTAGAATACCCGGCTGGGTACAAGGAAAAGAATTTAGAAAGTTAAATAATCAATGTGTTGATTGCATAGTTGCATAGTATACCCTGGTTGGGTAAAGTAAAAGTTAAAGTGAAAGTTAAATTATAATGTGGATTTCTAAAATGTATATATGTATTTAACCCTTCATGGACTGAGAGGCTGTGGACTGTGCCGGCCCAAGAACTTATCTTTGTAAATAGTTGCGCTTCGGTGCATTATCTTGGTTTTACACAAAACCACTACTAGTAATCTACCTCTGAAGAAAAACCCGTATGGTGGGCCTAGAGTGAGGTCTGCAGTCAAAAGTCCTGCAGCCCACCCAGGACCCACGTGAGAGGTTTTTGGTGCGGGTCCTCCACAAGAATATTGTCTGATATTGTGAATATTTATGAGAAAAATGTTTTGATACTTTTGTATTTTCCTATTGTACAAATTGTAACGTTAAAGAAGTCTTACCTCCCGGATGGGAAGAGTTAAAATGTTGATGTTAATGCAAAACAAAAATGTTTTCTTTTTCTCTTTTACAGCCCGGGAGTGCTGTGTTTTACGAAGGGGGGATGTGTAGCCCAGCTACGCAGGCACACATAAAAATCCAGGAGAGTGCACAGGAAGGTAACAGCAACGCTTGATATTCATTCACTGTCACTCACTCTTTCAGACATACCCATCTGAGATATAGGAGGGAGTGACACGTGGCTTAAGTAGTTAGTCAGTCAGCCAACCTAGGAGGGAGAGTAGTGGAATCTGTTTTCCTGTCTTCGGACGGATCAGCTCAGTGTCAGTCCAGTCGGGACTTAGAGTATACTGAGGGCTGCTCAGCGAGTCCTAGAGAAAGCTGACCTCGCCATTGTATTCTACAAGTGCTTATGTTAAGAGCGTGAAGCAGGGCGAAGGGTGCAGTGGAGAAGATATAGAAGTGCTACAGGTATTGGATTACTTGCACTAAATTGCCGGACACCGGGGTCCGAAGCGTTGCTACAGTTTCAAGCTTAGTAACAAGAAAACCGGAGGCATCTGGACTACAGGTCGCAGAGAGCAGCCCTAAGTGTCAATACGTAACCGGAGTCAGGTGGAACAGGGACTTTGAGTCAAGCGCAGACAAAAGTAAGGACTTAGTTTCATCACTTAGAAGGCTCCACCACAACGTTGGCCGGGCAGTACAGCTATAGAGAAAGCTGGAGTTTCAGAGTTAACTTCGCTTCACGCAAGTTGGACTCACCTACATTCGAAGTAAAGGAGGCCTCTAACCTGCTCAGCTGTTACCCGAATGTGCACTCTCCACCCCGACCAGCTCCCCGGGATCTGCTTGAACCATCTACCAGTAAAAGGTATGAAAAGAAGCTGCATTGTGTGTGACTGAATTCTTACTACACCCTGCATCATCTTCACCATAGACTTCCAGGGACCCGTCTCACCTGTGGGAGACTTACTACCAAGCTGCCCCATAACATCCCCTGTGAAAGTCCTTATAGCAGCGCTGGTACAATTTACCAGAAACCGCAGGTGGCGTCACGAACTATTCCAAATCCCCTGTAAATATCCCCCAACGCTTGACCGCCAGGGCCACAGACCAAGCCACCGCTACCAGTGACAACTCCCATAGATTTCTATGGGCTCGGCTCCGAGTACCCCATAGCCCTAGTATCCACCTCAGTGTGGTGCGAGTCACGGTCACACTATAGAGCTCTGTACTGTAAGAGCGGTCACACTATAGAGCTCTGTACTGTAAGAGCGGTCACACTATAGAGCTCTGTTCTGTAAGAGCGGTCACACTATAGAGCTCTGTACTGTAAGAGCGGTCACACTATAGAGCTCTGTACTGTAAGAGCTGTCACACTATAGAGCTGTGTACTGTAGGTGCGGTCACACTATAGAGCTCTGTACTGTAAGAGCGGTCACACTATAGAGCTCTGTACTGTATGAGCGGTCACACTCTAGAGCTCTATACTGTAAGAGCGGTCACACTATAGAGCTCTGTACTGTAAGAGCGGTCACACTATAAAGCTCTGTACTATAATAGCGGTCACACTATAGAGCTGTGTACTGTAAGAGCGGTCACACTATAGAGCTCTGTACTGTAAGAGCGGTCACACTATAGAGCTCTGTACTGTAAGAGCGGTCACACTATAGAGCTCTGTACTGTAAGAGCGGTCACACTATAGAGCTCTATACTGTAAGAGAGGTCACACTATAGAGCTCTGTACTGTAAGAGCGGTCACACTATAGAGCTCTGTACTGTAAGAGCGGTCACACTATAGAGCTCTGTACTGTAAGAGCTGTCACACTATAGAGCTGTGTTCTGTAAGAGCGGTCACACTATAGAGCTCTGTACTGTAAGAGCGGTCACACTATAGAGCTCTGTACTGTAAGAGCGGTCACACTCTAGAGCTCTGTACTGTAAGAGCGGTCACACTATAGAGCTCTGTACTGTAAGAGCGGTCACACTATAGAGCTCTGTACTGTAAGAGCGGTCACACTATAGAGCTCTATACTGTAAGAGCGGTCACACTATAGAGCTCTGTACTGTAAGAGCGGTCATACTATGGAGCTCTGTACTGTAAGAGAGGTCACACTATAGAGCTCTGTACTGTAATAGCGGTCACACTATAGAGCTCTGTACTGTAAGAGCGGTCACACTATAGAGCTCTGTACTGTAAGAGCGGTCACACTATAGAGCTCTGTACTGTAATAGCGGTCACACTATAGAGCTGTGTACTGTAGGTGCGGTCACACTATAGAGCTCTGTACTGTAAGAGCGGTCACAATATAGAGCTCTGTACTGTAAGAGCGGTCACACTCTAGAGCTGTGTACTGTAAGAGCGGTCACACTATAGAGCTCTGTACTGTAAGAGTGGTCACACTATAGAGCTCTATACTGTAAGAGCGGTCACACTATATAGCTCTGTACTGTAAGAGCGGTCACACTATAGAGCTCTGTACTGTAAGAGCGGTCACACTATAGAGCTCTGTACTGTAAGAGCGGTCACACTATAGAGCTCTGTACTGTAAGAGCGGTCACACTATAGAGCTGTGTACTGTAAGAGCGGTCACACTATAGAGCTCTGTACTGTAAGAGCGGTCACACTATAGAGCTCAGTACTGTAAGAGTGGTCACACTATAGAGCTCTGTACTGTAATAGCGGTCACACTATAGAGCTGTGTACTGTAAGAGCGGTCACAATATAGAGCTCTGTACTGTAAGAGCGGTCACACTATAGAGCTCTGTACTGTAAGAGCGGTCACACTATAGAGCTGTGTACTGTAAGAGCGGTCACACTATAGAGCTCAGTACTGTAAGAGCGGTCACACTATAGAGCTCTGTACTGTAAGAGCGGTCACACTATAGAGCTCTGTACTGTAAGAGCGGTCACCCTATAGAGCTGTGTACTGTAAGAGCGGTCACACTATAGAGCTCTGTACTGTAAGAGTGGTCACACTATAGAGCTCTGTACTGTAAGAGCGGTCACACTATAGAGCTGTGTACTGTAAGAGCGGTCACACTATAGAGCTCTGTACTGTAAGAGCGGTCACACTATAGAGCTCTGTACTGTAAGAGTGGTCACACTATAGAGCTCTGTACTGTAACAGCGGTCACACTATAGAGCTGTGTACTGTAAGAGCGGTCACAATATAGAGCTCTGTACTGTAAGAGCGGTCACACTCTAGAGCTGTGTACTGTAAGAGCGGTCACACTATAGAGCTCTGTACTGTAGGTGCGGTCACACTATAGAGCTGTGTACTGTAGGTGCGTCACACTATAGAGCTCTGTACTGTAAGAGCGGTCACACTATAGAGCTCTGTACTGTAAGAGCGGTCACAATATAGAGCTCTGTACTGTAAGAGCGGTCACACTATAGAGCTCTGTACTGTAAGAGCGGTCACACTATAGAGTCTGTACTGTAGGTGCGGTCACACTATAGAGCTCTGTACTGTAAGAGCGGTCACACTATAGAGCTCTGTACTGTAAGAGTGGTCACACTATAGAGCTCTGTACTGTAAGAGCGGTCACACTATAGAGCTTGTACTGTAAGAGTGGTCACAATATAGAGCTCTGTACTGTAAGAGCGGTCACACTCTAGAGCTGTGTACTGTAAGAGCGGTCACACTATAGAGCTCTGTACTGTAGGTGCGGTCACACTATAGAGCTGTGTACTGTAGGCGGTCACACTATAGAGCTCTGTACTGTAAGAGCGGTCACAATATAGAGCTCTGTACTGTAAGAGCGGTCACACTATAGAGCTCTGTACTGTAAGAGCGGTCACATATAGAGCTCTGTACTGTAAGAGCGGTCACACTATAGAGCTCTGTGACTGTAAGAGCGGTCACACTATAGAGCTGTGTACTGTAAGAGCGGTCACACTATAGAGCTTGTACTGTAAGAGCGGTCACACTATAGAGCTCTGTACTGTAAGTGCGGTCACACTATAGAGCTTGTACTGTAGGCGGTCACACTATAGAGCTTGTACTGTAAGAGCGGTCACAACTATAGAGCTCTGTACTGTAAGAGCGGTCACACTATAGAGCTTGTACTGTAAGAGCGGTCACACTATAGAGCTCTGTACTGTAAGTGCGGTCACACTATAGAGCTCTGTACTGTAAGAGCGGTCACACTATAGAGCTCTGCACTGTAAGAGCGGTCACACTATAGAGCTCTGTACTGTAAGAGCGGTCACACTATAGAGCTTGTACTGTAAGAGCGGTCACACTATAGAGCTCTGTACTGTAAGAGCGGTCACACTATAGAGCTCTGTACTGTAGATGCGGTCACACTATAGAGCTCTGTACTGTAAGAGCGGTCACACTATAGAGCTGTGTACTGTAAGAGCGGTCACACTATAGAGCTCTGTACTGTAAGAGCGGTCACACTATAGAGTCTGTACTGTAGTGCGGTCACACTATAGAGCTTGTACTGTAGGAGCGGTCACACTATAGAGCTTGTACTGTAAGTGCGGTCACACTATAGAGCTCTGTACTGTAAGAGCGGTCACACTATAGAGCTGTGTACTGTAGAGCGGTCACACTATAGAGGTCGTACTGAAAGAGCGGTCACATATGGAGCTCTTACTGTAAGAGCGGTCACACTATAGAGCTGTGTACTGTAAGAGCGGTCACACTATAGAGCTCTGTACTGTAAGAGCGGTCACACTATAGAGCTCTGTACTGTAAGAGCGGTCACACTATAGAGCTGTGTACTGTAAGAGCGGTCACACTATAGAGCTCTGTACTGTAAGAGCGGTCACACTATAGAGCTCTGTACTGTAAGAGCGGTCACACTATAGAGCTGTGTACTGTAAGAGCGGTCACACTATAGAGCTCTGTACTGTAAGAGCGGTCACTATAGAGCTGTGTACTGTAAGAGCGGTCACACTACAGAGCTGTGTACTGTAAGAGCGGTCACACTATAGAGCTCTGTACTGTAAGAGCGGTCACACTATAGAGCTCTGTACTGTAAGAGCGGTCACACTATAGAGCTCTGTACTGTAAGAGCGGTCACACTATAGAGCTCTGTACTGTAAGAGCGGTCACGCTATAGAGCTCTGTACTGTAAGAGCGGTCACACTATAGAGCTCTGTACTGTAGGTGCGGTCACACTATAGAGCTGTGTACTATAGGTGCGGTCACACTATAGAGCTCTGTACTGTAAGTGCCGTCAGTCTGAGGAGCAGATTCGGTGAAAATATCTTACCTTTCTTGTTACCCAGGATGGCCAGCTTGCTTGTACACCCGTTCATGTGACGACCTCCATTTGGGTAGAAGTCAGCGTGTCCAATAGGTTTAATGATCCCGACCCCTGTGGGACGTCAGTATGAGAGTTTTGGGTTTGCTATGACAACCACTGCACTCACTGTACAGATCATTACCAGTTAATTTGTTGGTGTCCGTGTGGATCACATCGACAAAATCGGCATCAGAAGTGTCCAAATGAACGTCGTCAGGTGTGTTCTCAAACCAGGGCCGGCCGGGTCTAGACCTTGAGAAGAGAACGCACTAGGTAAGTAATGTAAAGTATCGCCCTGGGGTGTGGAGTCTTGTGGTTCTCATTACACGCTGCAATGAGACTACAAATCCCAGCTGGTTAAAAAATGGGGCAAGGCAGGAGCAGAGTCAGGATCAAGGTGTAAAACTAGAGGATGAAGCAGTGAGGAGGCAACGTCCAGTGGCAGAGCGCGGTCATACAGAACTGCTGAGGAGGACCTGAATGACTGGACTGTCGGTCATGTCGAGGACCTCATCACTGCAGAGCAGAGCGGTCCCTGAGGAAGAACAGAGACCCTCAGTATGGAAGGCTCCGGAGTGGCCTCAGTGACCGCAGTGCCCTGCAGCGATTACCCCAGGGGCTTCCAACATCACAGCTCGTAGGGCTGCAGCCGGACATACCCCCAGTATCTCCATCACATGTATGGGGTCCTGTCTCCAGAGTGGAGAGCACACAACTGATAGGACTGTATAGAGGTGACCGTGTATGGGTCAGATTTCTTCCCATCGGTGGTCTTCAGGAAGGATGTGTCATGGGAGTGGTGGCCACTGAGACCTGACAGCGTGACAATGGTCCTACATGTCCTGCTCAATTACATCTTCCTCTGACAGATAAAGGCAGAGGACCTACCACTACTGAATGTGAACATCCTGGGTCCCGGACTGATACATTGTAACAAACCATCAGAACAGGAGAGCATGTGAGCTTGTTACAGGTTTACCTCAGAGGATAGTCTGCACTGACACTGTAACAAATCCTCAGCGGGGAGAACTAGGAAGTCAGGGTGGGTTTTAGGTCTCTGGATCTAAACCTTTAATTTTCAAGATCTCTGCTTGCTGTCTTGACTAGGAATTTTGAGTACATCTCAAAGCCTCAGAACGTATACTGTGTGATCAGGATGGACCCGGGGCTGTATGACAGGAGGAGGACACATCGGAGGACAGAAGCCCATGATGGCAGACGGTGAGAAGCCGCCAAAGGCACTGAGACCTTCATCAAGTGAAGGCGGAGGAAAATGGAGCAATATGGAGTTCAAGAAGCCTGGCTGGAGACAGAAGAACATGGAGCTGGGTCATGTGCCCACCATGGACCTCTACGCACGCAGGGCACCACGGCAGAGACCACGGGAATTCTGTGGAGGGTCAATACACTGATACGACAGGTGTCCGATTTGTAGGTGCGGCAGACTAGTGCCACCTCCTCGTCCCCGAGGTCCTAACATGACAGAAGATGTTTTTGTACATACCTGTGATCCGTCTGATCCCGGGGAGTCTCCGTCCAGCCTCGCCCGCAGCGTGAGCGCCCAGACTGTGCCCAATGATGTGGACATTGGATGGAGGGTATTTCAGCTCCTGTTGAGGACACATTGGTGATAGTGAGATGACCTGTATGCATCGAGCTGGGGCAGCCTTTGTGGCTTATGGAGGCTTTACTGCACCTTTCTAGTGGTCTTCTCCATCCAACACTGCATGGACTGAGGTGAGAGGGAGAACCAAACCAGACAGCTGTATGGCAGCACACAGAGGTTGTGCAACTCCATGCCAGAGATCATAGAATGTTAGAATTGGAAAGGACCTCCCAGGGTCATCAGGACCTCCAGGGTCCTTGTGTCCAACCCCCTGCTCAATGCAGGAGTCACTAAACCATCTCAGACAGATGTCTGTCCAGCCTCTGTGTGAAGACTTCCATTAAAGGAGAACTCACCTCCTCTCGTGGCCGCCTGTCCCACTCATTGTTCACCCTGTCAAAAAGTTTTTTCTAATATCTAATCTGTGTCTCCTCCCATTCAGTTTCATCCCATTGCTTCTAGTCTTTCCTTGTGCAAATGAGAATAATGATAATTCCTCTACAATGTGACAGCCCTTCAGATATTTGTAGACAGCTATTAAGTCTCCTCTCAGTCTTCTTTTTTGCAGCTAAACATTCCCAGATCCTTTAGCTGTTCCTTGTAGGACATACTTTGCAGTCTGCAAACCATTCTGGTCGCTCTTCTCTGAACTTGTTCCAGTTTTTCAATGTCTTTTTTTGTGGTGCCCAGAAACTGGACACAGTATCCAGATGAGGTCTGACCAAGGAGGAGTAGAGGGCAATAATGATTTCACGTGATCTAGACTCAATGCTTCGCTTAATACATCCTGGAACTATGTTTGCCTTTTTTGCTGCTGCATCACACTGTTGACTCATGTGCAGTCTGTGATCTATTAGTATACCCAAGTCTTTTTCACACGTGCTGTTGTTTAGTTCTATTCCTCCTATATTTGTTGTTTTCTTGCCCAGATGTAGAATCTTGCATTTCTCCCTGGTAAATACCATTCTATTAGTCACTTCCTATTGTTCAAGCTTATCTAGATCCTTCTGAATCCTTTCTCTGTTTTCTCTAGTGTAAAGCCCCATCACCCTAAGCGAGATCGCTGAAGCGTCACCGACCTAGCCAGCGATCTCGCTATGTGTGACACGCAGTGATGACCAGCCCCCCTGCTGGGTATCGCTGATCGTCGCTAAATGTCCTGGACCGTTGATCGCTGGTCTCCCACTGGCCAGCACGCATCGCTGGTATCCAATGTACACATCAGGTAACTAAGCACCGCGCGGCACCTAGTTACCCGATATGTACCCTGGTTACCGGCTCCCAGCTTCTGGTGTAGAGCGCTGAGAGCCGGTATCTAGGGTACATATCGGGTAACTCAGGGTTCGACAAACCCGGGCGCCAGGTCGCCAGTGGCGCCTAGAAAATCATGCCTGGCGCCCGGGTTTGTCGGGGCCTTGAGCAGGCGGGGGGCCCACTCGCCGTCGGGCACCCCGGCGCCCGTTAGCGGAGGAGAGCGGTGTCAGCGCCGCCACTGGCCCCGCCCCGCTTGCTCAGGGCCCCGGCAGCAGCTGGCACAATATTCACCGCTCCCCGTGCCTCCGCTGCCGCAGCTCCGGGCTCCAGGGGGCGCCTGCGCTTCCTCTCACAGCAGCGCCGCTGAATGACGTCATCTCTGTGGCAGAGAGCGCTCGGACGCCGGACAGGTGAGATGTGTCTGTGTGTGTGTCTGTATCAGTGTGTGTGTATGTAGTGCGGTGCTTTGTGTGTGTATGTGAGAGAGTGCTTGTGTGCTGCGGTGCTGTCTGTGTGATGGTGGTTGGGGGAGGGCAGTGATGATGATGATGATGGTGAGCCATTGATGATAATGGGGAGGCATTGATGATGATGGGGAGGCATTGATGATAATGGGGAGGCATTGATGATAATGGGGAGGCATTGATGATAATGGGGAGGCATTGATGATGATGGGGAGGCA
Source organism: Oophaga sylvatica (assembly GCA_033576555.1). NCBI lineage: Eukaryota > Metazoa > Chordata > Amphibia > Anura > Dendrobatidae > Oophaga > Oophaga sylvatica. Next base: position 9,655 of record JARQOD010004712.1, read on the forward strand.
TTGATGATGATGGGGAGGCGATGATGATGATGGGCAGGCGATGATGATGATGGGCAGGCATTGATGATGATGGGGAGACAATGATGATGATGGGGAGGCGATGATATGATGAGGAGGCAATGATAATGATGGCAGGCATTGATGATGATGGGGAGGCCATGATGATGATGGGGAGGCAATGATGATGATGAGGAGGAGGCAATGATGATGATGAAATGAAAAAAAAATTCTGGCTCCTAAATTTTTTGGCTGGCTCCTAGATTCTGAACAACTTTGTCGACCCCTGGGGTAACTAGGTGCCGCGCGGCGCTTAGTTACCCCCTGTTTAGACTGGATACCAGCGTGCTCGCTGGTCCTAATCGCTGGTGAGTCTGCCTATGTGACAGCTCACCAGCGACACAAAGCGACGCAGCAACAATCCCTGCCAGGTCGTATCGTTGTCAGGATCGCTGCTGCGTCGCTGAGTGTGGCGGAACCCTTAGTTATCCCTCCTAGCTTTGCATCGTCTGTAAATTTGATTAGTTTACCTTCAGTTCCCTTATCTAGATCATTTATAAAAATATTGAACAGTAGGGCCAGGACAGAGCCTTGTGGTCCCCACTTGAAACACTCTTCCAATTGGATGCGCAACAGTTTATCATCACTCTTTGAGTTTTATCACTGAGCCAGTTTGAATAGAGGTGAACAAATTTGTTTGCAAAACGATCACCAAAAATAAACTCGTCACTAATATGGCACATTCGTATTCGTGATCAGAAACACAAGCAAAATTTAATAAAATTGGAAAAAAAATCAGTAACATTCGGTAAAAAGTGCGGGAAATTATTTGCGTTACCACAAAAGTATTGTCAGCACTTTATCAGCGATCAGGGCTGGCTCCAGGTTGTCGCGGGCCCTGGGCGAAAGAGTCTCATTGGGCCCCTTTAACACATACCACAATTCATGATGCTCCGATACGGCAGAGAAATATAGGTATAGTACAATGCCAAATACTTCACTTCTTCCATTACATGAATGATATCTATTGTAAATTCTACAATAGCTCAAAAACCGGACAGTATATTCCTCCATACAGAATAATGAGCCCCATATATTCCTCCATACAGAATAATGAGCCCCATATATTGCTCCATACAGAATAATGAGCCCCATATATTGCTCCATACAGAATAATACCCATTATTGCCCATACATATAATACCATATATGCTCCATACAGATAATGAGCCCCATATAATTTGCTCCATACAGAATAATGAGCCCCATATAATGCTCCATACAGTATAATGAGCCCAATATATTGCTCCATACAGAATAATGGACCCCATATAATGCTCCATACACAATAATAAGCCCCATATATTGCTCCATACAGAATGGCCTCCATATAATGCTCCATACAGTATTATGGGCACCACATAGTGATCCATACAGAATAATGAGCCACATATATTGTTCCATACAGAATAATGGACCCCATATAATGCTCCATACAGAATAATGAGCCACATATAATGCTCCATACAGTATTATGGGCACCATATATTGCTCCATACAGAATAATGGACCCCATATAATGCTCCATACAGTATAATGAGCCCCATATATTGTTCCATACAGAATAATGGACCCCATATAATGCTCCATACTGTATAATGAGCCCCATATATTGCTCCATACAGAATAATGGACCCCATATAATGCTCCATACTGTATAATGAGCCCCATATATTGCTCCATACAGAATAATGGACCCCATATAATGCTCCATACAGAATAATGAGCCCCATATATTGCTCCATACAGAATAATGGACCCCATATAATGCTCCATACTGTATAATGAGCCCCATATATTGTTCTATACAGTATATAATGGGCCCCATATATTGTTCTATACAGTATATAATGGGCCCCATATATTGCTCCATAAAGAATAATGAGCCTCATTTATTGCTCAATACATAAAGGGGCCCATATAATGCTCCATAAAGTATATGATGGACTTCATATAATGCTCCAGTATATGATGTGCCCATATAATGATCCATATATAACCGGCCCTATATATGATGCTCCAGTGTATAATGGGCCTCATACCAGTATATGATGGTCCCTATAGATAATGCTCCAAACATAAAAAATATAATATGAAATCCTCCCCTCCCCTCGCTGCTCTACTCTGGACTCCTCAGCGTCGCCATCTTCCAGCTCTCTGCACTGTGACTGATCGGGCAGAGGGCGCACAGACGTGACGTCATATCGTCCTCTGACTCTGAATGTCACAGTCAGAAGACGCCGCAGTGATGGAACGGGGAGAGGTAAGTATCACAAATGACAGGGCCCTGAGCAAGTGAGGGGGCCACACACGGGAGTCGGCACTGGCACAGACACTGGCCCCCATAGTGTGCCGATGTCCCTGACGTCGAGTGGGCCCCCCAGCCTACTCGGGGCCCCGCCACTTGCCCGGGTGCGCTGGGTGCTGATGCCGGCCCTGGCAGCAATAATGGCAGCGTATCATGAGCGTCTGGCACGTGTATGATGAGGGGAGGGGGTCGTGTATGATGAGGGGAGGGGTCGTGTATGATGAGGGAGGGGGTCGTGTGTGATGAGGGGAGGGGTCGTGTATGATGAGGGAGGGGGTCGTGTGTGATGAGGGGAGGGGGTCGTGTGTGATGAGGGGAGGGGGTCGTGTGTGATGAGGGGAGGGGGTCGTGTATGATGAGGGGAGGGGGTCGTGTATGATGAGGGGGGGGTCGTGTGTGATGAGGGAGGGGTCGTGTGTGATGAGGGGAGGGGGTCGTGTATGATGAGGGGAGGGGGTCGTGTATGATGAGGGGAGGGGTCGTGTATGATGAGGGGAGGGGTCGTGTATGATGAGGGAGGGGGTCGTGTGTGATGAGGGGAGGGGGTCGTGTGTGATGAGGGGAGGGGGTCTGCAGAGCTGTAAACTGTCATTTTTGGTGTGTGATGAGGGGAGGGGGTCGTGTGTGATGAGGGGAGGGGGTCGTGTATGATGAGGGGAGGGGTCGTGTGTGATGAGGGGAGGGGGTCGTGTGTGATGAGGGGAGGGGGTCGTGTGTGATGAGGGGAGGGGGTCGTGTTGATGAGGGGAGGGGTCGTTGAGAGCTGTAACGTCGTGTGTGATGAGGGGAGGGGGTCGTGATGATGAGGGAGGGGTCGTGTATGATGGGGGAGGGGGTCGTGTTGATGAGGGGAGGGGGTCGTGTATGATGAGGGAGGGGGTCGTGTATGATGAGGGGAGGGGGTCGTGTGATGAGGGGAGGGGGTCGTGTTGATGAGGGAGGGGGTCTCGTGTATGATGGGTGGATAGGGGGGTCGTGTGTGATGAGGGGAGGGGGTCGTGTGTGATGAGGGGAGGGGGTCTGTGAGTGTAAGAGAGGGTCGTGTGTGATGAGGGGAGGGGGTCGTGTGTGATGAGGGGAGGGGGTCGTGTGTGATGAGGGGAGGGGGTCGTGTGTGATGAGGGGAGGGGGTCGTGTGTGATGAGGGGAGGGGGTCGTGTGTGATGAGGGGGTGAGGGGGTCGTGTATGATGAGGGGAGGGGGTGGTGTGTGATGAGGGAGGGGGTCGTGTGTGATGAGGGGAGGGGGTCGTGTGTGATGAGGGGAGGGGGTCGTGTGTGATGAGGGGAGGGGGTCGTGTGTGATAAGGGGAGGGAGTCGTGTGTGATGAGGGGAGGGGGTCTGCAGAGCTGTAAACTGTCATTTTTTCCCTTACTTACATGTGCACATTGCAGCTAGCCAATCAGGACACAGGAAACACCCACAATGTCCTGACACAACGGCTTTTGTCATTGGCTGCTGAAATCACATGTGATGAGGGAGAGGGGTGGTGTGTGATGAGGGAGGGGTCGTGTATGATGAGGGGAGGGGGTCGTGTATGATGAGGGGAGGGGGTCGTGTATGATGAGGGGAGGGGTGGTGTATGATGAGGGGAGGGGGTCATGTGTGATGAGGGAGGGGGTGGTGTGTGATGAGGGGAGGGGGTGGTGTGTGATGAGGGGAGGGGGTCGTGTGTGATGAGGGGAGGGAGTCGTGTGTGATGAGGGGAGGGGTCGTGTGTGATGAGGGAGGGGGTCGTGTGTGATGAGGGGGGGGTCGTGTGTGATGAGTGGAGGGGGTCGTGTGTGATGAGTGGAGGGGGTCGTGTGTGATGAGGGGAGGGGGTGGTGTGTGATGAGGGGAGGGGTCGTGTGTGATGAGGGGAGGGAGTCGTGTGTGATGAGGGGAGGGGGTCGTGTGTGATGAGGGGAGGGGGTCGTGTGTGATGAGAGGAGGGGGTCGTGTGTGATGAGAGGAGGGGTCGTGTGTGATGAGAGGAGGGGTCGTGTGTGATGAGGGGAGGGGGTCGTGTGTGATGAGGGGAGGGGGTCGTGTGTGATGAGGGGAGGGGTCGTGTGTGATGAGGGAGGGGGTCGTGTGTGATGAGGGGAGGGGTCGTGTGTGATGAGGGGAGGGGGTCGTGTGTGATGAGGGAGGGGGTCATGTATGATGAGGGGAGGGGTCGTGTGTGATGAGGGGAGGGGGTCGTGTGTGATGAGGGGAGGGGGTCGTGTGTGATGAGGGAGGGGGTCATGTGTGATGAGAGGAGGGGGTCGTGTGTGATGAGAGGAGGGGGTCGTGTGTGATGAGAGGAGGGGGTCGTGTGTGATGAGGGGAGGGGTCGTGTGTGATGAGGGGAGGGGGTCGTGTGTGATGAGGGAGGGGGTCGTGTGTGATGAGGGGAGGGGGTCGTGTGTGATGAGGGGAGGGGGTCGTGTGTGATGAGGGGAGGGGGTCGTGTGTGATGAGGGGAGGGGGTCGTGTGTGATGAGAGGAGGGGTCATGTGTGATGAGAGGAGGGGGTCTTGTGTGATGAGGGAGGGGGTCGTGTGTGATGAGAGGAGGGGGTCGTGTGTGATGAGAGGAGGGGGTCGTGTGTGATGAGGGGAGGGGTCGTGTGTGATGAGGGAGGGGGTCGTGTATGATGAGGGGAGGGGTGGTGTGTGATGAGGGGAGGGGTCGTGTGTGATGAGGGAGGGGGTCGTGTGTGATGAGGGAGGGGGTCGTGTGTGATGAGGGGAGGGGGTCGTGTATGATGAGGGGAGGGGGTCGTGTATGATGAGGGGAGGGGGTCGTGTATGATGAGGGAGGGGGTCGTGTGTGATGAGGGGAGGGGGTCGTGTGTGATGAGGGGAGGGGGTCGTGTATGATGAGGGGAGGGGGTCGTGTATGATGAGGGGAGGGGGTCGTGTGTGATGAGGGGAGGGGTCGTGTGTGATGAGGGGAGGGGGTCGTGTGTGATGAGGGAGGGGTCGTGTATGTGAGGGGAGGGGGTCGTGTATGATGAGGGGAGGGGTCGTGTATGATGAGGGAGGGGGTCGTGTGTGATGAGGGGAGGGGGTCGTGTATGATGAGGGAGGGGGTCGTGTATGATGAGGGGAGGGGTCGTGTGTGATGAGGGGAGGGGTCGTGTGTGATGAGGGGAGGGGGTCTGCAGAGCTGTAAACTGTCATTTTTTCCCTTACTTTACATGTGCACATTGCAGCTAGCCAATCAGGACACAGGAAACACCCACAATGTCCTGACACAACGGCTTTTGTCATTGGCTGCTGAAATCACATGTCCTTCTCCATATAAATAGCGGACATCTTGTTTTAGCACCATTTTGACACTGATGCAGCGCAGAGAGGCTGCTCCTGACGCTGCCACTGTTAACAGCAAGATTTTAGCTGGTTAGTTAGGCAGTTGTATATCAGTCAGATAGTGCAGATAGATAGTGTCCAGTGTGGCTGTAAAATTTACCTTCCAGCGTTTTTTTGCTTTTTTTGCAATACTGAGATCCACAGACAAAGCCGGCAGGGCACATGTCCTACAAGTGTGTTGTGCACGGCTTCTATTGTGCTCCATGCACGAGTATAGCGTTCTAAATAATATTTCTTCACTAGCTAAATGTGATGCAGCCTGCTGTACCCCACACTGTCATTTTGTGGCGGTGATATGAACCTGTCTGCAGACCGAAGGCACATTAAAAAAAATGATAATATTTCAGTTGCAAAAAGTCAGACAGCCCGCCGTATCACACTGTCATTAGGTTGGGTTGAAATTAAGCTGTAGAGTTCTGATCCAGAGGCTACAAACAAATTCTTCTGTTATTAACGTCATACAGGAAGGGACCTCACTTTAAAATAGTTTGTATCATCTGTGAGGCAGTGACCCTGTTACAGCTAGGGGGCGCTGTATGTTCTCCTCAGGATATGCACAGAGGCATATTGAGGCCATGGGAGTGCATGGCAGTCGCAGGAGTAACTGTGATGGTGAGGCAGTGACTGGCATCATTGTAAATGGCCGGTATGTGTCGCAGAGACGGAGGATGTCCTCTGCGCTGTAATCCCAAAAATGTTGTTGTTCTTGGACCTGTAGTCCCACAAGTGTTTGTTTAGTTTTAAGGGGGGCTTACAGGGTTAGTCAGTGAGCTGGGTAGGACTGGCTAACTACACACACCTCACACCTATGGGGGTGGCTACACTATGTAATGTGACTGTTGGTTGGGTCACATGATGAGAGTTGTAAGGTCCTGAAGGTCTCTGTGTTGGAAGGTCCTCTGTGTGTGTGTGCAGGGCCGGCGTCAGCACCCGGCACATCCGGGCAAGTGCCGGGGCCCTGAGCAGGCGGGGGGGCCCACTCGCAGTCTGGCACCCCCGCGCCCGTTAGCGGAGGAGAGCGGTGTCAGCGCCGCCACTGGGCCCCCCCCCGCTTGCTCAGGGCCCCGGCATCAGCTGGCACAATACTTACCTCTCCCGTGCCTCCGCTGCCGCAGCTCCGGGCTCCGGGGGGCGCCGGCGCTTCCTCTCACAGCAGAGCCGCTGAATGACGTCATCATTCAGCGGCCGGCTGTGGCAGAGAGCGCGGGGACGCCGGACAGGTAAGACGTGTGTGTGTGTGTGTCTCTGTGTGTGTCTGTGTGTATGTAGTGCGGTGCTTTGTGTGTGTGTGTATGTGTATGTATGTGAGAGAGTGCTTGTGTGCTGTCTGTGTGTGATGATGGGCAGGCATTGCTGATAATGGGGAGGCATTGATGATGATGATGGGGAGAAGATGATGATAATGGGCAGGCATTGATGATAATGGGCAGGCATTGATGATAGGGAGAAGATGATGATGGGCAGGCATTGATGATAATGGGGAGGCCATGATGATGATGGGGAGAAGATGATGATAATGGGCAGGCATTGATGATAATGGGCAGGCATTGATGATAGGGAGAATATGATGATGGGCAGGCATTGATGATAATGGGGAGGCCATGATGATGATGGAGAGAAGATGATGATAATGGGCAGGCATTGATGATAGGGAGAAGATGATGATGGGCAGGCATTGATGATAATGGGGAGGCCATGATGATAATGGGCAGGCATTGATGATGGGGAGGAGATGATGATGATGGGCAGGCATTGATGATAATGGGGAGGCAATGATGATGATGAGGAGGAAATCATGATGATAATGGGGAGTCTTTCCACAGCTCCCTTTCCTGAGCCGTAACAGTGCAGAACGCAGTACAGCGCAGAGGAGAGCTCCATATTTTGTATGGAGCATTATATGGGGACCAGTATCCTGTATGGAGCATTATATAGGGACCAGTATCCTGTATGGAGCATTATATAGGGACCAGTATCCTGTATGGAGCATTATATAGGGACCAGTATCCTGTATGGAGCATTATTTTGGGTCCAGTATTCTGTATGGAGCATTATATGAGGGGTGACATCCTGCATGGGGTATTATATGGGTGATGAGGGGGAGACTGTGGTGCCCATAATATTGTATGGAGGACTGTACTGTCCGGTCTGTTCTGTGCGCTGTGAGGATTTGGCGGTTTTTGAGCTGTAGAATTTACAATAGATATCACTCATGTAATGGAAGAAGTGAAGTGTTTGGCATTGTACTATATTTCTCTGCTGTATCTGTGCATCATGAATCGTGGTCTGTGTTAAAGGGGCCCACTGAGGCTCTTTCGCCCGGGGCCCATAAAAACCTGGAGCCGGCCCTGTGTGTGTGTGTCTGAAAAGCACGGGCTGAGGCCATGGACCTGCAGAGCCTGTGACGACTACTGTGTTAGAGGGAGATGCCGTCCTTCTGAGGGTCTGGAACTGTCGTGTTTGGCCTGTGGAGCAAGTCCGCGTCCGGGACGCTTCCCCGAAGAACCTAGGACTGACAAGGACTCGTGTGTGGAGCGGAGCTCCTGAAAGGTGACCCAGAGTATGGGGGACTGTGTGCACTGACGGGGGTCAGTTAATGCACTGAGCGGTCACTCACGGTAACTGGCCAGAGTATGGTCCAGCGTGTTTAGAGACTGCAATTTAATGTTGTGTTCTGTGGACATAAAGTAATGGACTATGTGTGGTGCGGTTTACGATGATTAATAAACCGCATTGACAGTTTATGTGAGAAACCGTTGCTGTGTGCCTTGATCCCTTTGCCAAGCGAGTGTCCCCAACACACACAGGGAGCGCTATCTTACACATAACTTTTTTGTCATACAGGCCTCATCCACACTCAGTTCTTTCTTCTGTGACTAACACAATACAGCGACCATATTTCACCTTGGAATTTACTGTCGCTGAAATTCAGCTGTTTGCAGAGCTGGAGCAGAGATTAAAATCTAATTTTCTGTTGCTAATACTGTGCTCCTACCACACTGTCTGAGCAACATGACTGTGAAAAAGTGAGGCCGTGGTGGAAGGGGGATTAGGCTTGGTGTTCAAGGTGTACGTGGGGTAGATGGTAATGCTGGTGAAAGCACTAGTGAAGCAACGTCACGTCCTATGCAAAGACAACTGACAACTTCTGTTACTGGACAGGCTACTCCACTACCTTTCTTTTGCAGACGCACAGCGGTACGCCTTATTGATGATGCCCAGAAAGAGCATGTACTCGAGTGGATGGCAAGTGCAGCTACAAGTGGTCTCTCCTCCTCTTCCTCCACCTCAACATCACACCCAGTACAGTCCACAGAGGTGGACACCCAAATTCCCTTTGCTTCCCCCCGCGTCCCATCTATCCAACCGTACCACTGACTGTACGGAACCACAGATGGGTGACTCTGAAGAGCTGTTCACACATTCTATGCCATGATCATCAGAAGGGTACTCAAAAGCTTCACAGAGTCAAGAGGAGGAAATCTGCACTGATGCCCAAAATTTTTTTAGCTTTGATCCGAGGCAGGAAGTCTGAACAGCATCCTGACCTTCATCATCAGACGTTAACCCTGTGGGGGAGGTGATCCTGATGAGACTCAGATATCTGAGGCTCACTTGGACTGACTGTGCTGTCAGGGCAGGAAGAGGAGGAGGGTGACTCCAATGGCGAGGAATGTCATAACATAGAGGATGATGATGATGAGGTGTTAGATCCCAGTTGGCGTGAACATAGAGGCACACAGCTGAGTAGGTCATCTGAGGAGGAAGACGAGAGGTTACGTTGCGCCGTCCGTCGCAGACACAAAGTGATGCAGCCACGACGAACGATGCATCCTCAGCCACAACTATGCCTGTGACCAGCAGCGTCCGCAGATCTGCAGCTCACAGGGGTGGCAAGGGTTGCCTCACCTGGGCCTCTTTTGACACTGCAAAGGATGAAAACAACAAGAGAGGGGAACCATATATTGGAACACTACTAAAATAAATATGTACAAGGAGTAAATCTATATTTTACTTCATAAAGACAGTAAATATAGTGCAAACCAATAAAATAGGACTATTATAGGTACTAGGACAATGGGAAAAAAGCATAGAAGCCAAAAAAAACAGAGAAAACACAGATTATAAGTCCATATGGTACACAATAATATAGATTTTATTTAAATATCACAGTTTAAAATATGTACAATGTCAGAAAAAATACCAATATCAATATGCTCATACAAGGGCGCAGATGTCCATCAAACATATAAGAATGATGTGGATAAAAAAATGCAAAAAATGTGTAAAAAGTGCAATCAAAAAAACACGGCATATACAATAAAAGTGCACACACGTAGCTAAAAAAAAGAGTATATTACAAAGTGTACAAAGTGCAAAAAGGAGTGTAGCACAAGTGCATTAACGATATCGAAGGCAGCGTGCCGAAACGTGCGTTGGGGAGGGTGCCTGTCCAGGAGACTAGGAACATACTCTCTAGTAAGTTACCCTTATGATTTGTGAGACTATATATACATATTTCTATGATACAATCTTTTCCTGGTCATATAAATCCATGATGTGGATATACTGACACCTGGTGGTGTCTTTACACTTTGCACCTTATTTTTCACTTTATTTTGAATATATGGAATGTCGTTAATGCACTTGTGCTACACTCCTTTTTGCACTTTGTACACTTTGTAATATACTCTTTTTTTAGCTACATGTGTGCACTTTTATTGTATATGCCGTGTTTTTTTGATTGCACTTTTTACACATTTTTTGCATTTTTATATCCACATCATTCTTATATGTTTGATGGACATCTGCGCCCTTGTATGAGCATATTGATATTGGTATTTTTTCTGACATTGTACATTATTTTAAACTGTGATATTTAAATAAAATCTATATTATTGTGTACCATATGGACTTATAATCGTTTTTTTCTCTGTTTTTTTGGCTTCACTGCAAAGGATGAGACAACTCACGTAATCTGCCAATTTTGCAAAAAAAAAGAAGAGTCGAGGTAAAAACTGCAATAATTTGACTACTACATGTATGAACCTTCACATGCGCAATCAACATGCTTTAGCGTGGGAATCCCACTGTGCAAAAATGCAGACGAGCGGACCCCAACAACCATCAGTCGCCCCATCAATCGCATCTGCTGCTTCTTCCTCCTCCTGTCACTGTGCCAACTATTGAGATGCAGGTCTTCGACCGCAGAACCTCGGGTTCTTTCTCCACTCCAGTCACGCTGACTGAGAGGCCGCCTTCAGCTGTAACGGAAGCCGACATTCCTGCTGTTTTTGACTGATTTCAGAGAACGATCACACCACAAGTTTCTCAATCCACCGTAACATCTCCGCCTGCACCTCTCTCACGGTCCAGCAGTTTGTCCGGTTCACCGTACTCTACCCTCTCTCCGCACTGCAGCCAGCCCACGGATCCGCAGTTGTGGTCATGTAAAAGATTATTTCCTCCTAAGCATGACAAAGCTAAGGCCTCTTTCACACTTCAGTCGTGCGACGTCAGTCAAAATCCGCCAAAGTGTGAAAAAAACGGATCCGCCATTTTTTTTTTGGGGCGGATCCGCTTTTTTCCCATTGACTTGCATTAGTGGCAGATTTTGACGGATGGTCGTCCGTTAGATCCGTTTTTTGACGGATCCGCCATAAATTTGGCGTCCGCCATTTTTGGAAAACGTTCAATGCAGCGTTTTTTTGTGTGCATCAAAATGGCAGACTATGGCGGATCCGTCAAAAAACGGATCTAACGGACGACCATCTGCCAGCGGATCCGTTGCTCCTATAGAAAATCCATTCAAAATACCTAGATCACTGTCCGGGGTCTCTCTCTCTCTCTCCTCCGTGCCAGACATGGTACCTGCATTTTCCGGGTTGAAAAGTTCATGGCGAATCCGTCAAAAACGGATCCGTTTGCATCCGTTTTTCACCTTTTCTAGCGGATCCGCTATTTTCACACTTTGGTGGATTTTAACTGACGCCAAACGACTGAAGTGTGAAAGAGGCCTAAGAGGTTGAACTCCATCATCTCCAATCTGTTGGCCACGGAAATGCTGTCTTTTTACCTGGTAGATACAGACAGTTTCCGAAAGCTGATGGCCGTCGCAGTCCCCCAATACCGATTACCCAGTCGCCATTACTTTTCTAAGAAAGCTGTGCCTGCGCTACACCAGCATGTCGCAGATAATATCACCCGTTCCTTGACAAAATCTCTGTCTGCCAGGGTGCATTTCACTACAGATGCTTGGACAAGTAAGCATGGCCATGGGTGTTACATCTCGCTGACTGGGCACTGGGTGACTCTGGTGGCTGTGGGGACAGGCGCTGCTCCACAAGTCTGGGAATCCCCAAGGCTTGCAGGACAAACCTCTACATTTAACACTTCCTCCACTGCTTCTGCCTCCTCTATCTCCTCTAGGGCCTCCACCTTTGCCCTCAACCTCTGACCTCATGAGACACGCGTTCCAACAGTGCAGAGTGAATCCCCACCACCTGCGTACTGCGCAGCCAGGACTCTCTGCAATCAGGCAGTATTAAAATTAATATGCCTTGGAGATCGCAGTCATACAGCTGAAGAGTTGTGGACAGCTCTCCAGGCTGAGTTTGATCAATGGCTGTCTCCGCTGAACCTGCATCCAGGGAAGGCCGTGTGCTATAACGGTGCGAATCTGGTGGCGGCCCTACGGTGAGGCAAGCTCACTCACGTTCCTTGCATGGCTCACGTCCTCAACCTGGTGGTGCAGCGTTTTCTTAGCCGCAATCCTGGCCTGGGTGAGCTGCTTGAGAAAGCACATAACTATGTGCTCATTTACACCATTCGCACCCCTCTGGTCATCGACTTGCATCAATACAAAGGTCTTTGTCCATGCCAGTTAAAGGTTGATAGCGATGTGGCGGCACAGTGGAATTCCACTCTGCATATGTTGCAGCGACTGTGGCAGCAGCAATGCGCCCTGAAGCAGTATGTCATGTCGTATAGCCTGGGCCAGCACAGTACGGACGTGGTGCATATCACGTTTACAGAGTGGGCACAGATTAAGGACCTCTGCACCCTTCTGCACAGTTTTGAAATGGCTTCTAAGATGGTTAGTGCTGTTGATACCATCATCAGCATCACTATTCCAGTCATCTATATGCTGGAGCAGACTTTGAATAGCCTGCGGGAGAAGATGGTCATCCCAGAAGAAGAGGAGGATGTGGAAGGGATAACATTGTCTCTAAGTTCAAGACTATCGTCACACAGGCGGGTGCCAAGGGAGGGTGGATTACTGCGATCGAGGGGGGCTGGTGATAACAGACAAACTGTTAGTAAAGGTGCAATATCCGAGGAACAAATGGAGGCGGAAGAGGTGATGGGCGAGCAACTGTCGGAGGAAGAGGATAATCCTTGCCTCTCTGTTCGTGATTGGCAGGAGGGGACGGAGGAAACGAGCCTCATTGTTACCCAGCCACCAACACAGCATTTGCGGGCTTTGACCTAATGGTAGAGCCCAACATATCAGTGCCTTTTTGCTACACTATCTGCAACAAGTACTGGGTTGCCACTTTATTAGATCCATGTTATAAAACCAAATTTTGTCAGATGCTTCCCACCCTGTAAAGGGACTTGCGAATGCTGGAGTATCGAAACACACTTGTGCATAACCTTAAGAGAGGTTTTCTCCAAGACATCAGTGAAGCACAAGGTTCGCATCGCAGCTCTAGACTTCCAACCTCCGGCCCGCCAATTCGTCAACACCAAAACATTAGCAGCAGCAGCAGTGGTGGAAGTGGAAGTAGCAACTTCTGTGAGTCCTTTGACACTTTTTTTTTTTAGATCAGCTCCAAGTCTTACACGTGGTGAATGAATGGAGAGGATGGTGCAGGAGTATCTAGAACTGAACATCAATACCATCAGGAGGGTTTGGACCCTTTCACATTTTGGTCTTCCAAAATGGATGAGTGGCCTGAGCTCGCCTCACACGCCTTGGAGGTTTTATCGTGCCCGGCAGCCAGCGTTCTCTCAGAATGTGTCTTCAGAGTTGCTGGTGGTGTCCTGATGGATAAGTGCACCCGGCTGTCCCCTGAAAGTGTAGACTGCCTAACTTTCATCAAGATGAACAAATCATGGATCTCCAAGGACTTTTGCACTCCAATCGCAGACTGTACAGACTAGGTGATATTGCATTTTTAGTGTGATGCATTAATGTCACATAACTGCACTTTGTGAGATTTTTAGTCGCTTCTGTGGCTGCTGCTGATGTTAACACAAATTTGTGGAAATGTGAACAGTCATGGTTGGTCTACATCTGCTGGGTTGGCTCTAGTGGAAGACGTGTCGGTCCCAATTATACTATTTAAATTCTCGTGACGGTTATTCCACTTCGGTGGTGTTGTAAGGAGGTGGAGGAGCCTCTCAACTGCTTTATCTCGCCTTTTATGTCAGGCATGCGCCTTCCATGCGGCGCTCGGACAGTTTTTACTGTTATTCATGTGCTGTGCTTGTGTGTCTGATAATGTCTTACTGTTTTATTATTGTGCATTGTAATATACCATTTCCGATGGCTGAGGCTAACACTGCCCGCAGGGGCGGACATACTGCATGTAAAGCCGGTGCGGCTGCATCGGGGCCCCGGAGGTAGACCCTGCAGGGCGGCTAACAATGAAGGCAATCGGTGGGCAGGGAGCGATCCCTGCAGCTCCGCTGCCTACAGGAGAAAATGGCAGCGGAGCGGAGCTGCAGGGATCCGATACCGTCTTGCTTCCTGCCCGGCACTTCCTGCCTAATACAGCAGCGCAGCTGGATGACATCATCATTTAACGCGTGGCTGTTCCAGAGAGAAAGCTGACGGCGATGAAGATGCTGCCAGGATGTGCTGCGGCTGCGAGGAACTTGCGGAGAGATGAGTGGTGCTGTGTGTGTGAGGTGCTGTGCTGTGTGTGTGTATTGGAGAGGGCAATGAAGTGGGTGATGGACAGAGCAGTGATGGGGTGGTGGGGGAGAAGGCAATGTTGGTGGTGGAAAGGACAATGTGGTTGTGGGGGAGACAATGATGGAGGTGGTGGAATGGGCAATGATGGGGTGGTGGGGGAGAAGGCAATGATGGAGGAGATGGAGAGGGCAATGATGGGAGTGGTGTGGGAGAAAGCAATGATTGAGGTGATAGAAAGGACAATGGTGGTAATGGGGAGAAGGCAATGATGGGGTGGTGGGGGAGAAGGCAATGATGGAGGTGGTGATGAGGACAATGATGGGGGTGGATGGGGAGAACAATGATGGAGGTGGAGGGGGGCAGCATTATACCCTATGAGGGGTGCAGCATTATACCTTATGAGGGGGCTGTATTATTCTCTCAGGGTGCTACATTATATTCTAGGGGGCTACATTATATTATATGAGGGTGACTGCATTATGCCCTATGAGGGGCTACCGTATACCTTATGAGGGGGTTGCATTATACTCTGAGGGGGCTACATTATATTCTGTGGAGGAGCTGCATTATACTATAAGGGGGCAGCACTATATATTCCATGAGGGGGGCTACTTTATATTCTATGAAGGGGCTACCGCAACCCCTGCAACACAATTAAGACGTGTACTACCTTATATTATACCCTGATATTAGCGCGTTTTACCATACAATTGGTGGTCTTGTATTTATTTCTATGTAGCTACATAGTGGGCCCCAAGAATGATTTTCTCTGGTGGGCCCAAGGTGCTCCAGTCTGACGCTGGCTACAAACCCATGCTGGCTCTGGTTAATTACTGTATTGTGATGTCTAATCATTTGTTCAAAGATCTTCTCTGGTATAGAAGTAAGACTCACTGGCCTGTAATTTCCTGGTACAGAAGTAAGGCTCACAGGCCTGTAATTTCCTGGTATAGAAGTAAGGCTCACTGGCCTGATATTTCCTGGTATAGAAGTAAGGCTCACTGGCCTGTAATTTCCTGGTATAGAAGTAAGACTCATTGGCCTGTAATTTCCTGGCTCCGTCTTCTTTCCTTTTTTGCAGATAGGGACATTTGCTCTTCTCCAATCTTCTGGGACTTCTCCTGTTCTCTAGGATTTTTCTAAGATTCTGGCTAGTGGTTCTGCAATTTCCTTTGCAAACTCTTTCCGTACCCTAGGATGTAATTCATCTGGACCAGGAGATATAAATTATCTCAGTGTTCCCTCACCATCCCTCTGTTTATAGATAGTGTGGATTCTTTTATTCCTTCGATGGCCCGTGATGATCAGTTGATGTTACATTTTGTTTTCTTAGAGAACACAAATGCAAAATAGGAATGTAAAAGTCCGGCTTCTCCACATCATTTCTGACCACTTCACCCTTTCCATCCTGTAAGAACCCTATCGCAACTGTGACTTTTGCCTTTGAGGTGTCAGTGCAGCCTCCAGGCGCTGTGTACCGTCCTGTGGTCAGCAATGCTCCGTGTAGTGTGGAATTTTAACAAACTTTACATAAATCATTAAACATCAAACTGTAAATCAGAGAAATTCGCCGCATCGATATGTTTTATATTTCCACAATAGATGTTGCTTATTCTTCGATTTTTTTGGGGGGAGTTAACTCCACTTTTCTGTAGCACCTACATGTTAATGACTAGATAGGTTGCCCGTTCTCATTGCTGCCATTGTTGGCCGTACATGCGGGATCTCTCGCTGGTAGGGGATTTATTGTACAGCAAGACTCTCATTTAAGTCAATCTTTAAAAATCTCATTATGAATTTCTGGGATTTCAAAAAGCCAAAGTTGATTGTGCTGAAAAGCTCAGATTCCATCCAGGCATATGGCATCACAAGCACGGTGCAGGAGAACGCGGTGGAGTCTGTGCATCACTCATACTAAGGCTGCAACCTCCATGAGCACTGTATTAGAGGCGATAGGGCTGAAGCGGTCTATAACCCCCACCATAGCAGGAGGCGTGGCTAAAATGAAGAGTCCAGAGGGAGGAGCCACATTGGAACAACACATTCGGTGAAAATTCCCTATCTAAGAATAATGTACAATCCCAAATGGCACAAATCACCGGACACTGACCTGCCACCGCTGCAGAAAATAGGCGATCTCGGCCCCCACGAGACGAGCGTTGTTCGCAGCCTGGACATATAATGCTACGCTTCCAGAACCGCGGCACCAATCCACACCAATACAGTTCACATCTTCTGCTGTGAGAATGGCCTGAGGCAAGAAAACAAATCACGTCAGCCCCGCCCCAATGATGACATCACTGATATGATGAGACCACACCCCTTATACTCCAGCCACGCCCCTCATCTATCACTGCTGACAACCTGCCTGTATACATGTGAGGGTTATCAGCCCCGCCCCCGGTGATGACATCACTGATATAAGGATGAGACCACGCCCCTTATACTTCAGCCCCGCCCCTCATCTATCACTGCTGACAACCTGCCTGTATACATGTGAGAGGTCATCAGCCCCGCCCCGGTGATGACATCACTGATATAATGATGAGACCACACCCCTTATACTCCAGCCCCGCCCCTCATCTATCACTGCTGACACCCTGCCTGTATACATGTGAGAGGTTATCAGCCCCGCCCCCGGTGATGACATCACTGATAGAATGATGAGACCACACCCCTTATACTCCAGCCCCGCCCCCTCATCTATCACCGCTGACAACCTGCCTGTATACATGTGAGAGGTTATCAGCCCCGCCCCCAGTGATGACATCACTGATATAATGATGAGACAACACCCCTTATACTCCAGCCCCTCCCCTCAGCTATCACTGCTGACAACCTGCCTGTATACATGTGAGGGGTTATCAGTCCTGCCCCCAGTGATGACATCACTGATATGAGACCACACCCCTTATACTCCAGCCCCGCCCCTCATCTATCACTGCTGACAACCTGCCTGTATACATGTGAGAGGTTATCAGCCCCGCCCCCAGTGATGACATCACTGATATAATAATGAGACCACACCCCTTATACTCCAGCCCCGCCCCTCATCTATCACTGCTGACAACCTGCCTGTATACATGTGAGAGGTTATCATCCCTGCCCCCAGTGATGACATCACTGATATAATGATGAGACCACACCCCTTATACTCCAGCCCCTCCCCTCATCTATCACTGCTGACAACCTGCCTGTATACATGTGAGAGGTTATCATCCCTGCCCCCAGTGATGACATCACTGATATAATAATGATACCACACCCCTTATACTCCAGCACCGCCCCTCATCTATCACTGCTGACAACCTGCCTGTATACATGTGAGAGGTTATCAGCCCCACCCCCAGTGATGACATCACTGATATAATAATGAGACCACACCCCTGATACTCCAGCCCCTCCCCTCATCTATCACCGCTGACAACCTGCCTGTATACATGAGAGGTTATCAGTCCTGCCCCCAGTGATGACATCACTGATATAATAATGAGACCACACCCCTGATACTCCAGCCCCGCCCCTCATCTATCATTGCTGATCTATCACTGCTGACAACCTACCTGTATTCATGTGAGAGGTTATCAGCCCCGCCCCCGGTGATGACATCACTGATATAAGGATGAGACAACACCCCTTATACTCCAGCCCCGCCCCCTCATCTATCACCGCTGACACCCTGCCTGTATACATGTGAGAGGTCATCAGCCCCGCCCCCGGTGATGACATCACTGATAGAATGATGAGACCACACCCCTTATACTCCAGCCCCGCCCCTCATCTATTACTGCTGACAACCTGCCTGTATACATGTGAGAGGTCATTAGCCCCACCCCCGGTGATCACATCACTGATATAATGAGACCACACCCCTTATACTCCAGCCCCGCCCCTCATCTATCACTGCTGACAACCTGCCTGTATACATGTGAGAGGTCATCAGCCCCACCCCCGGTGATGACATCACTGATATAAGGATGAGACCACACCCCTTATACTCCAGCCCCGCCCGTCATCTATCACTGCTGACAACCTGCCTGTATACATGTGAGAGGTCATCAGCCCCACCCCCGGTGATCACATCACTGATATAATGATAGGACCACACCCCTTATACTCCAGCCCGCCCCTCATCTATCACTGCTGACAACCTACCTGTATTCATGTGAGAGGTTATCAGCCCCGCCCCCAGTGATGACATCACTGATATAATGATAGGACCACACCCCTTATACTCCAGCCCCGCCCTCATCTATCACCGCTGATCTATCACTGCTGACAACCTACCTGTATTCATGTGAGAGGTTATCAGCCCCGCCCCCAGTGATGACATCACTGATATAATGATAGGACCACACCCCTTATACTCCAGCCCCGCCCCTCATCTATCACCGCTGATCTATCACTGCTGACAACCTACCTGTATTCATGTGAGAGGTTATCAGCCCCGCTCCCGGTGATGACATCACTGATATAATGATGAGACCACACCCCGTATATTCCAGCTCCGCCCCTCATCTATCACTGCTGACAGCCTGCCTGTATACATGTGAGAGATTATCAGCCCCGCCCCGGTGATGACATCACTGATATAATGATGAGACCACACCCCTTATACTCCAGCCCCGCCCCTCATTTATCACTGCTGACAACCTGCCTGTATACATGTGAGAGGCTATCAGCCCCACCCCCGGTGATGACATCACTGATAGAATGATGAGACCACACCCCTTATACTCCAGCCCCGCCCCTTATCTATCACTGCTGACATTCTGCCTGTATACATGTGAGAGGTCATCAGCCCTGACCCGTGATGACATCACTGATATGATGAAACCACACCCCTTATACTCCAGCCCCGCCCCTCATCCATCACCGCTGGCAACCTGCCTTTATACATGTGAGAGGTCATCAGCCCCGCCCCGGGTGATGACATCACTGATATAATGATGAGACCACACCCCTTATACTCCAGCCCCGCCCCTCATTTATCACTGCTGACACCCTGCCTGTATACATGTGAGAGGTATCAGCCCCGTCCCCAGTGATGACATCACTGATATAATGATGAGACCACACCCTTATACTCCAGCCCCGCCCCCGATGATGACATCACTGATATAAGATGAGACCAACACCCCTTATACTCCAGCCGCCGCCCCTCATCCATCACCGCTGACAACCTGCCTGTATACATGTGAGAGGTTATCAGCCCGCCCCCGGTGATGTCATCACTGAATAATGATGAGACCACACCCCTTATACTCCAGCCCCGCCCCTAATTATGACTGCTGACAACCTGCCTGTAACATGTGAGAGGTTATCAGCCCCGCCCCCCGATGATGACATCACTGATATAATGATAAGACCACACCCCTATACTCCAGTCCCGCCCCTCATCTATCACTGCTCACAACCTGCCTGTATACATGTGAGAGGTTATCACCCGCCCCCGGTGATGACATCACTGATATAAGGATGAGACCACACCCCTTTTACTCCAGCCCGCCCCTCATTTATCCTGTGACAACCTGCGAAATGGAGGGT
>JARQOD010004712.1:29930-52818 GCA_033576555.1 Oophaga sylvatica
ATCAATACAGGGTTAATAAACCCTTTTTTTTGGCCACAAAGAAAAAAAACCGGGACCAAGGGGAAAAAGGGGTGGTCTGAAAAACCCCCTTTCCAAAGTTTCCCCCCTATAAGACCGCAACGTCCTGTTCAGGACGGGGCAATTTTAAAAAGGCGCCCTTGGGGTTTTTTCCGGGGACTAATTCAATACGCAGTCATACCCTAGGGGGGGGAAAGGGGGGCAATTTTCTTTTCCCAAACCATCAGAAAAATCAAACAAAAAATCGGGAAAATCCCCGGTGGGGGGGGGAGAAAAAAAAGGGTGTTTGGGATTAACAAAATTTGGGACCCCCAAAATGGTTACAGACACGATTTCCCAACCCCAAAAAAAGGTTATGAACTGAAACCCAAAAAGGGGAAACCCCCCCATAAACTGGGTTTATAGAACCCCAAAAAATTTTTCCCCCTCCTGGGGATCAGGGTTTAACCCCCCTTTCCCTGAGTGAAAAGGGGGGGTTAAAACCGCCAAAAGGGGGGGAGAATTTTGCCCCCGAGAGGAAAAGAAATTTTTGGGGGGTTAAAAGGGGGGAAACCACCGTTTGAAAAAACATAACCCCCCCGGGTTTAAAAAGGTGCTCCAGCAAAAAAAGCCAGAAAAAAATGGGGAGGGGCATAAAAGGGCATTAAAAAAAAAACTTAAATTAAAACCCAACCCCAAACCTGAGCGGCAAAAATCTTCCCCCCTTGGGGGAGACGAAATACAGAGACCACCCAGTAAAAAAAACCCTTGCGCTTTGAAACCCCCCCTTTTCCCCCCCCCACTCTTTCCCCTGCGGGCCCCAGAGCGGGGGACAAGGGAACACCACCCCCCCCATACTTTCCGTCACCCCAAACGCGTCAATTTAAAACCAATGCATAGAAAAATTTTAACCAAAGGGGGGAAAGGGAAACCCCCCCCAAAACCCCCTTTAAATTTCCCCCCGGGGGCCCTTTCCGGAAAAAGGGGGCCCCAAAGGTGCATTCCATTTGGGGGAATGCCCACCCACAACCCTTGGAAATAATAGATCTTTTTTCCCCCGATTTAAACCAACAAAAAGGGTTTTTTGCTTTTAGGATTTTAGGCTCTTTTAAAAACCCCAAAGCCCCGAAAAAAAATCAAAATCCTCAAAAAAATCCCCCCGGGGCAGGGGAAAAACCCAAACCTGGGATCGCCCCCCCGGGAAAATTTTTAAAATTTAAATTTTGCCGTGGGTTTTCCCGGGATTAGATTTTTAAGGGGGAAAAAAAATTTAAAATTTTTTTTGAAAACGAAACTTTTGCTATCCCCTGAAAACAAATCGGCAGGGGTCCCAGGTTTTCCCCCAAAAGGGAAACCCGCAAATATGCACAATACTTAACCTCAGGGCCCCCGGGTCCAACCCCGGCCCCAAAAAAAAGTGAAAAATCCCTTGGGGGAAAAGATCCCCCCCACCCAAAAACAGAGGGAAAAAAAAAAAAAAAAAAAACAACAAACGAAAAAAATCTTGACAACTTTTTTTCCTTCTTTTTTTTTTTTTTTTTTTCCCCTTTTTGGGGTTTTTTACAATTTTTTTGGCCCCGGGGGGTGTTATGTTTCGGTACTGAGGGGGGCATAAAAAAGGAATAACCAAGCAGTTTTTCTATGGGGGGGCAGACCCTGAAAAACCCCCACAACTAAGGCAGGGGTTTCCCACCCCCTTTTCCCGAGCCCCTCCCCCAGAAAATAATCACCCAAAAATGAAAAAGGGAAAATATCCGCCCCCGGGCAAAACCCCAAAAAAAAGAAACCCCCCAAAAATTTAAACGGGTTTAAAAAGAAAAAATTTCAAGAAAAAAATAGTATAGGGAAAAGGGGGGGGCCCCCCTACTAAAAAAAAAGGAGGAAAGGGGGTTTGCAACCCAAAAAAAACCCTGAAAAAAACCCCAAAAAACTAATTTTAAATCACCCGGGTCCCAACCCCCCCTTTCCCCTAAAATTTTTTAACAAAAAAAACGCCACTGAAAAAACTGCAAAAAAAAAAGTCAAAACACCGTGGGGACTAAACTAGGGGCAAAAACCCCCCCGGGGGGGGCCCAAAAGGGCCCCCCAAAAGGGCAGGGGGAAAAAGCAAAAAAATGCAAAAAAACAAAAAAGAAATTGTCTTTCTGTTGGAGAAGCAAACGCCCCGCAGGCTACGGGCTGGAAAAAAGGTTCAGCCAAAAAATTGTCCCCAACCCGATGGGGAAAAAGTTCCCTTAAATAAGAAACCCTCAGTAAAAAAGTTCCCCAAACCCATAGTCCCCCCTTTTAACCCCCAGGGGGGCCTCTGCTCAGGGAAAAAATCCCCAAACCCCCTTTTTAAAAGGCCCGGGGGTCAGCAATGCTTTAGGTGGAATTTTAACAAACTTTACAAAATCTTAAAAAACAACTTTAAACAAAAAAAATTGCCGCATGTTTTTTTATATTTCCCCAATAGTTTGTTTTTCTTCGATTTTTTTTGGGGGGGTTAATCCCTTTTTTTTACACCACTGTTAAAGGGCTAATGGTTCCCCCTTTCATTGCTCCCCCCTTTTGGGGCCCCCAAAGGGGAAACTCCCCCTGGTGGGGGGGTTTTTTTACAGCAACCTTTATTTTAAACAAATTTTTAAAAATTCTTTAAAAATTTTTGGGGTTTCGCCGTTGTTGTGCTTAAAAAAACCCCAAATTTCCTCCAGGCATTGGCCCCAAAAAACGGGGAGGGAAGGGGGGATTTGGGATCCTTTATACAAAGGGGGCAACCTCCATGGCCCGATTTGAAGGGGATGGGCTAAAAGGGGCTATAACCCCCCCCCCTAGCAGGAGGCTGGGTTTAAAAAAGGCCAAAAGGGGGGGCCCCTTGGAACAAACCCTTCGGTAAAATTCCCCCCCTAAAAAAAGTCAATCCCCCAAAAAAAACAAATTTACCCGGGGGCTGACCCCCACCCCGCAGAAAAAAGGGGGTCCGGCCCCCCCCCAGACGAGCGTTTTTTGCACCGGGTAAATGCCGTTCCGAACCCCCCCCCCCCACCAACCCCCTAAGTTCACTCTTTGCGTGAAATGGGCCGAAAGGGGAAAAAAATCAAACAGCCCCCCCCAATGATGACATCAGTTATGAGACCACACCCCTTATACCCAGCCACCCCCTCATCTATCACTTGCTGACAACCTGCCTGTATACATGTGGAGGGTTATCAGCCCCGCCCCCGGTGATGACATCACTGATATTAAGGATAGACACCCCTTATACTCCAGCCCCGCCCCTCATCTATCACTGCTGACAACCTGCCTGTATACATGTGAGAGGTCATCAGCCCCGCCCCCGGTGATGACATCACTGATATAATATGAGACCACACCCCTTATACTCACCCCGCCCCTCATCTATCCTGCTGACACCCTGCCTGTATACATGTGAGAGGTTATCAGCCCCGCCCCCGGTGATGACATCACTGATAGAATGATAGACCACATCCCTTATAACTCCAGCCCCGCCCCCTCATCTATCACCGCTGACAACCTGCCTGCATACATGTGAGAGGTTATCAGCCCCGCCCCCAGTGATGCATCACTGATATAATGATGAGCACACCCCTTATACTCCAGCCCCTCCCCCAGCTATCACTGCTGACAACCTGCCCGTATACATGTGAGGGGTTATCAGTCCTGCCCCCGTGATGACATCACGATATGAACCACACCCCTTATACTCCAGCCCCGCCCCTCATCTATCACTGCTGACAACCTGCCGTATACATGTGAGAGGTTATCAGCCCCGCCCCCAGTGATGACATCACTGATATAATAATGGAGACCACACCCCTTATACTCCAGCCCCGCCCCTCATCTATCACTGCTGACAACCTGCCTGTATACTGTGAGAGGTTATCATCCCTGCCCCCAGTGATGACATCACTGATATAATGATGAGACCACACCCCTTTACTCCAGCCCCTCCCCTCATCTATACTGCTGAAAACTAAGCCTGTATACATGTGAGAGGTTATCATCCCTGCCCCAGTGATGACATCACTGATATAATATGAGACCACACCCCTTATACTCCAGCACCGCCCCTCATCTATCACTGCTGACAACCTGCCTGTATACATGTGAGAGTTATCACCCCCGCCCCAGTGATGACATCACTGATATAATAATGAGACCACACCCCTGATACTCCACCCCTCCCCTCATCTATCCCGCTGACAACCTGCCTGTATACATGTGAGAGGTTATCAGTCCGCCCCAGTTATGACATCCTGATATAATAAGAGAGACCACAACCCTGATACTCCAGCCCCACCCTATCTTCTTGCTGATCCTATCACTGCTGACAACTACCTGTATTCATGTGAGAGGTTATCAGCCCCGCCCCCGGTGATGGACATCACTGATATAAGGATGAGACAACACCCCCTTATTCCACCCAGCCCCCCCCCTCATCTATCACCGCTGACACCCTGCCTGTATACATGTGAGAGGTCATCAGCCCCACCCCCGGTGTGATCACATCACTGATATAATGATGAGACCACACCCCTTATACTCGCCCCCGCCCCTCATCTATCACCGCTGACACCTGCCTGTATACATGTGAGAGGTCATCAGCCCCGCCCCCGGTGATGACATCACTGATAGAATGATGAGACCACACCCTTATACTCCAGCCCCGCCCCCATCTTCGCTGAAAACCTGCCTGTATACATGTGAGAGGTCATCAGCCCCACCCCGGTATCACATCAATGATATAATGAGACCACACCCCTTATACTCCAGCCCCGCCCCTCATCTATCACTGCTGACAACCGCCTGTATACATGTGAGAGGTCTCATCCCCACCCCCGGTGATGACATCACTGATATAAGGATGAGACCACACCCTTATACTCCAGCCCGCCCGCATCTATCACTGCTGACAACCTGCCTGTATACATGTGAGAGGTCATCAGCCCCACCCCCGTGATCACATCACTGAAATAATGATAGGACACACCCCTTATACTCCAGCCCGCCCCTCATCTATCACTGCTACAACCTCCTGATTCATGTGAGAGGTTATCTCCCCCGCCCCCAGTGATGACATCACGATATAAGATAGGACCACACCCCTTATACCCACCCCGCCCCTCATCTATCACCGCTGATCATCACTGCTGACAACCTACCTGTATTCATGTGAGAGGTTATCAGCCCCGCTCCCCGGTGATGACATCACTGATTATAATGATGAGACCACACCCGTATATTCCAGCTCCGCCCCTCATCTATCACTGCTGACAGCCTGCCTGTATACATGTGAGAGATTATCAGCCCCGCCCCGGTGATGACATCACGAATAAATATGAGACCCACCCCTTATCTCCAGCCCCGCCCCTCATTATCACTGCTGACAACCTGCCTGTATAATGTGAGAGGCTATCAGCCCGCCTCGGTGATGACATCACTGAAGAATGATGAGACCACCCCTTATACTCCAGCCCCGCCCCTCATCATCACTGCGTGGACATTCGAGGTATACATGTGAGTGGTCATTCAGCCCTGACCGTGATGACATCACTGATATGATGTAACCACACCCCTTATACTCCTGCCCCGCCCCTCACCATCACGCTGGCAACCTGCCTTTATACATGTGAGAGGTCATCACCCCGCCCCGGGTGATGACATCACTGATATAAGATGGACCACACCCCTTATACTCCAGCCCCGCCCCTCATTTATATGCTGACACCCTGCCTGTAACAGTGGAGGTTATCACCCCTCCCCAGTGATGACTCACGATATAATATGGACCACACCCCTTATACTCCAGCCCCGCCCCCATATGAATCACTGATATAAGTGAGACCACACCCCTTATATCCAGCCCCGCCCCTCATCCATCACCGCTGACAACCTCCGTTACCATGTGAGAGGTTTTCAGCCCCCCCCCGGGTGATTTCATCATGATATATGATGAGCCCACCCCTTATACTCCAGCCCCCCCCAATTTATACTGCTGACAACCTGCCTGTATACATGTGAGAGGTTATCGCCCCGCCCCCCCGATGATGACATCACTGAATAAGTAAGCCACACACCCCGTATACTCCAGCCCCCCCCCTCATCTATCACTGCTCACAACCGCCTGTATACGTAAGGTTATCAGCCCCCCCCCCGGTGATGACCCTCACTGATATAAGGGTGAGACCCAACCCCCTTTACTCCAGCCCCCCCCCCTCATTTATCACTGCTGACACCCCGCCTGTATATATGTGAGGGTTATCACCCCGCCCCTGGTGATGACATCACTGATAAAATGAGAGACCACTCCCCTTATACTCCAGCCCGCCCCCAGTGATGACACCACTCATCTTCTATAGAATGTACCTGGACATGTCTACACCCAGTTATTCTCAGCCTTATCCGCCATTCCATGAACAATGAGACACGTTTTCCGAGACGTGCGAAAATTTGAGCTTGTGAAATTATTAGCACTGATTATCTAAAAAGAGAATAAATCCATAAAATGACAGAAATAGTAATATTATAGGGATGACGTGACTGTGGTAATACTAGTGGTGGTGGAGATGGTGACAGTGGTAATACTAATGGTGGAGCAGATGGTGATAGTGGTAATACTAGTGGTGGTGGAGATGGTGACAGTGGTCATACTAGTGGTGAAGGAGATGGTGACAGTGGTCATACTAGTGGTGAAGGAGATGGTGACACTGGTAATATTAGTGGTGGAGGAGATGGTGACACTGGTAATACTAGTGGTGGTGGAGATGGTGACAGTGGTAATAGTAGTGGAGGAGATGGTGACAGTGGTCATACTGGTGGTGGAGCAGATGGTGACACTTGTAACACTGGTGGTGGTGGAGATGGTGACAGTGGTCATACTAGTGGTGAAGGAGATGGTGACACTGGTAATATTAGTGGTGGAGGAGATGGTGACAGTGTTCATACTAGTGGTGGAGAAGATGGTGACAGTGGTCATACTAGTGGTAAAGGAGATGGTGACACTGGTAATACTAGTGGTGGAGGAGATAGTGACAGTGGTCATATAGTGGTGGAGAAGATGGTAATAGTGGTAATACTAGTGGTGGAGGAGATGGTGACAGTGGTCATAAATAGTGGTGGAGGAGATGGTGACAGTTGTAATACTAGTGGTGGTGGAGATGGTGACACTGGTAATATAGTGGTGAAGGAGATGGTGACACTGGTAATACTAGTGGTGAAGGAGATGGTGACAGTGGTCATACTAGTGTTGGTGGAGATGGTGACTGTTGTAATACTAGTGGTGGTGGAGATGGTGACAGTGGTCATACTAGTGGTGAAGGAGATGGTGACACTGGTAATATTAGTGGTGGAGGAGATGGTGACACTGGTAATACTAGTGGTGGTGGAGATGGTGACAGTGGTAATAGTAGTGGAGGAGATGGTGACAGTGGTCATACTGGTGGTGGAGGAGATGGTGACACTTGTAACACGGTGGTGGTGGAGATGGTGACAGTGGTCATACTAGTGGTGAAGGAGATGGTGACACTGGTAATATTAGTGGTGGAGGAGATGGTGACAGTGTTCATACTAGTGGTGGAGAAGATGGTGACAGTGGTCCTACTAGTGGTGAAGGAGATGGTGACACTGGTAATACTAGTGGTGGAGGAGATAGTGACAGTGGTCATACTAGTAGTGGAGAAGATGGTAATAGTGGTAATACTAGTGGTGGAGGAGATGGTGACAGTGGTCATACTAGTGGTGGAGGAGATGGTGACAGTTGTAATACTAGTGGTGGTGGAGATGGTGACACTGGTAATACTAGTGGTGAATGGTGACACTGGTAATACTAGTGGTGAAGGAGATGTGACAGTGGTATACTAGTGTTGGTGGAGATGGTGACTATTGTAATACTAGTGGTGGTGGAGATGGGGACAGTGGTAATACTAGTGGTGGTGGAGATGGGGACAGTGGTAATACTAGTGGTGGAGGAGATAGGGACAGTGGTAATACTAGTGGTGGAGGAGATGGTGACAGTGGTCATAATAGTGGTGAAGGAGATGGTGACACTGGTAATACTAGTGGTGGAGGAGATGGTGACAGTGGTCATACTGGTGGTGGAGGAGATGGTGACAGTGGTCATACTAGTGTTGGTGGAGATGGTGACAGTGGTCATACTAGTGGTGGAGGAGATGGTGACACTGGTAATACTAGTGGTGAAGGAGATGGTGACACTGGTAATATTAGTGGTGGAGGAGATGGTGACACTGGTAATACTAGTGGTGGAGGAGATGGTGACAGTGGTCATACTAGTGGTGGAGGAGATGGTGACAGTGGTCATACTAGTGGTGGAGGAGATGGTGACAGTGTCATACTAGTGTTGGTGGAGATGGTGACAGTTGTATACTAGTGGTGGTGGAGATGGTGCAGTGGTAATACTAGTGGTGGTGGAGATGGGGACAGTGGTAATACTAGTGGTGGTGGAGATGTGGACAGTGGTAATTACTAGTGGTGGTGGAGATGGGGACAGTGGTAATACTAGTGGTGGTGGAGATGGGGACAGTGGTAATTACTAGTGGTGGTGGAGATGGGGACAATGGTAATACTAGTGGTGAAGGGATGGTGACACTGGTAATATTAGTGGTGGAGGAGATGGTGACAGTGGTCATACTAGTGGTGGTGGAGATGGGGACAGTGGTAATACTAGTGGTGATGGAGATGGTGACAGTTGTAATATACTAGTGGTGATGGAGATGGTACAGTTGTAATACTAGTGGTGATGGAGTGGTGACAGTTGTATACTAGTGGTGGTGGAGATGGGGACAGTGGTAATACTAGTGGTGGTGGAGATGGGGACAGTGGTAATACTAGTGGTGGTGGAGATGGGGCAATGGTAATACTAGTGTGAAGGAGATGGTGACACGGGTAATATTAGTGGTGGAGGAGATGGGACAGTGGTCATACTATGGTGGTGGAGATGGGGACAGTGGTATACTATGGTGATGGAGATGGGGACAGTGGTAATATAGTGGTGGTGGAGATGGTGACAGTTGTAATACTAGTGGTGGTGGAATGGGGGGCAGTGGTAATACTAGTGGTGGTGGAGATGGGGACAGTGGTAATACTAGTGGTGATGGAGATGGTGACAGTGGTAATAGTAGTGGCGGAGGAGATGGTGACAGTGGTTCCCGCTCACAGATAGCACATTATCTTTTTCTGCCTTACCTGGTATTTAGAGGTTGTTCTCTAGTGAACAGAAAGAATTTGGTGTTTATTTCTCCGTGACCATGGCAGAGCGGAATGAGGTCTCTGGAGGGTCCCAGACCAAGGATTAGAATCTGAGAAACAGCCAAGATGGTCATAGCAGACCTCCTCTCCTGCAAAGAGACTCCATTAATGGGGGGAAAATGTGTTAAAGCTCTTACTTCATGATTTTAGTTTAGGCTTAAAGGGCTACTCCACCCAAAATGACACATTTTCATGATATTGGGTGAGTGACTCGCGGGCCTGAATACCCAGTTGTAGCAAAGCACCATTGCGATTTTGATGCTATCATTAATGCTCATGCTTACGTCCCGAGCGGGAGTTATGGGGATTTTATGATGTGTCGGACCCTGTAGTGCTACAGAAGACTTTTATTCAGTGCATCAAGTCTTTTGGAGCATTCTGTACTTCCCAGTGCCCATAATGCAAAGTGCGTGAGTCCTGAAAGTGATGATGTATATTAGGTCAGCGCCCGCACTCCCAGGTTCTGGGATGTATGTATCCTATCACTCATACAGTATCTGCGAAGGATTGCAAAATATTCCAGCCAGATATATTTACACTCCCTGGTGTTTGCCAAAGCAAAAAATGATCAAAGTGAGAAGGAAAAAAACTATCTGTCCCTTCCTAATGATAGGCCATCAATGTAAAAGCTGTAGACAACGTCTTTAACGATGGCAATGTGAAGGCCGATGAGATGAACAGAAGGTTTTAAAGACGTGGATACCCTAACCGGGCTTTGGATGAAGCATTTGAAAATGTGGTGGCCACATCAAGATCAGACCTCCTAGTTCGAAGAGCAAGGAAATGGAGGATCAACATATCAGGATGATTGGGAGATTTGACAACAAATGGAAGTGAGGGATTTACTTCACCTATTGGCCCATTTTGGAATTGGATGATGATATTGGCAAAATGGTCACTGCATCTTGCTGTCACATACAGACGAGGCAGGAACCTAAAAGGACAGTTAATCCACCGCCATTTTACACCAGAGGTGCCAAAAGTCACTTGGCCTAATCGATGTGCACTAAAAAAGACTTTCAGATGTGGCACCGTAAGGCCTGGGATTTTATAGGTCGTGGACTGGAGTTTGAGAATGCGTCTACCGGCCTTAAATATAAATGCAGAGATTTCATCAGCGGCAGACCACAGGGTTTTGTCTATCGCCTACCTGTTCTCGCCCATTTAATTGTGTCAAGATCATCTGACGCATTTTGGAGCATGTGGTGACATCAATAGTAAGCCAGCTGCTGAACATGTGTGATCCCAACATGGAGGTGCTCCTAGTGGTCTTTGGTGTCAGGGCATCGAGATTATTCGGCCTTCCCCTGTGGAGGGTGATTTCGACAGCAGGGTCCTGCGTTATCAGGTCCAGTTAAGGCCGTTTCCTTTGCACCATTCATTTAAACCATGTACCCATCTGCTTCCGGTATAATTGTCGGGCCCCCAATGTTCCTTATTGCTTTTCCTTTGTCATCGGTTCCTGGTATAAATCTCCAATTTCTATTTCTCCCCTTATTTTACTGTGGTTTTCTTGTCTCTGTATGGAAGCCCCTCTGTCTGCCATTGACGTGGAAGCCCCTCTGTCTGCCATTGATGTGGAAGCCCCTCTGGTTGCCATTGATGTGGAAGCCCCTCTGGTTGCCATTGATGTGGAAGCCCCTCTGGTTGCCATTGATGTGGAAGCCCCTCTGGTTGCCATTGATGTGGAAGCCCCTCTGGTAGCCATTGATGTGGAAGCCCCTTTGTCTGCCATTGACGTGGAAGCCCCTCTGTCTGCCATTGATGAGGAAGCCCCTCTGGCTGCCATTGATGTGGAAGCCCCTTGGTTGCCATTGATGTGGAAGCCCCTCTGGCTGCCATTTCAAGTGGAAGCTCCTCTGGCTGCCATTTGACGTGGAAGCCCCTCTGGCTGCCATTTCATGTGGAAGCTCCTCTGGCTGCCATTTGACGTGGAAGCCCCTCTGGCTGCCATTTGATGTGGAAGCCCCTCTGGTTGCCATTTCATGTGGAAGCCCCTCTGACTGCCATTTGACATGGAAGCCAATCTGGCTGCCATTTCATGTGGAAGCTCCTCTGGCTGCCATTTCATGTGGAAGCTCCTCTGGCTGCCATTGATATGGAAGCTCTTCGGCTGCCATTTGACGTGGAAGCCCCTCTGGCTGCCATTTGATGTGGAAGCCCCTCTGGCTGCCATTTCATGTGGAAGCCCCTCTGGCTGCCATTTACATGGAAGCCAATCTGGCTGCCATTTCATGTGGAAGCTCCTCTGGCTGCCATTGATATGGAAGCTCCTCTGGCTGCCATTTGACGTGGAAGCCTCTCTGGCTGCCATTTCATGTGGAAGCTCCTCTGGGCTGCCATTTCATGTGGAAGCTCCTCTGGCTGCCATTGATGTGGAAGCTCCTCTGGCTGCCATTTGACGTGGAAGCCCCTCTGGCTGCCATTTCATGTGGAAGCCCCTCTGGCTGCCATTTGACGTGGAAGCCCCTCTGGCTGCCATTTGATGTGGAAGCCCCTCTGGCTGTCATTTGACTTGGAAGCTCCTCTGGCTGCCATTTCATGTGGAAGCTCCTCTGCCTGCCATTTCATGTGGAAGCTCCTCTGCCTGCCATTTCATGTGGAAGCTCCTCTGCCTGCCATTTCATGTGGAAGCTCCTCTGGCTGCCACTTGATGTGGAAGCCCCTCTGGCTGCCATTTCATGTGGAAGCTCCTCTGCCTGCCATCCATTTACTTTTGTTTTTTTTATGGTGTTTATGCTCCTCAGACACTAGATGGATGTTTCTTTTGGTGCCAACGTGAAGGTATTGTACTGTTTTGTTATGACAGCCGACGCTCTTGTACAACTTGATCTGCTGTGCGGGCCATGCCCATGGTGGTATACAACTGGGAGATCCTGGTCTTGGAGATCTGGTTGATTTTGTGGCAGCCAATGAGAAATGTACTGGGATCTAATGTCATTGAGTGGGCGTGGCCGAGTTGTTAAATGTCCAGCGTCTCATTATACTGTGCAGTGGATGCAGAGAGCACCGTCTTCGTCCAGCTCTTATTCATATGAGGGACATGGTCATAACACGGCACCTACATAATAATGGTGCACTCATGAGGAACGGGGGCATGTACTATAGTGCAATGTGGGCAGCAAAATTAATATTAATGAGCCAGGGGGTCAGTTACAGCATAATTAATAACGAGCTAGGGGTGTGATGCAGCAGAATTAATATTAATGAGCTGGAAGTGTGGCGCAGCATAACTGATATTAATGAGGTGCGATGCAGCTTATGACATTCTGCGGTAGCTGCTACTAATAAAGATCTAGTATGATTTCCCCCCACACACAGTATGATGTCCCCACAGTATATTCCCTCCACACACAGTATGATATCCCCAGAGTACACTTCCCCCACACACACTATTATGTCCTCACAGTACATTGCCTCCACACACAGTATGATGTCCTCATAGTACATTCCCCCCACACACAGTATGATGTCCTCACAGTACATTTCCCCCACACACACTATGATGTCCTCACAGTACATTTCCCCCACACACACTATTATGTCCTCACAGTACATTTCCTCCACATACTATGATGTCCTCACAGTACATTTCCCCCACACACAGTATGATGTCCTCATAGTACGTTCCCCCCACACACACAGTATGATGCCCCCACAGTACATTCCCCACACACACAATATGATGTCCCCACAGTACATTTCCCTACACACAGTATGATTCTCCCACAGTACATTTCCCCCACATGCAGTATGATGTCCCCACAGTGCATTCCCCCACACACAGTATGATATCCCCACAGTACATTTCCCCCACACCCAGTATGATGTCCTCACAGTACATTTCCCTCCACACACAGTATGATGTCCCCACAGTACATTCCCCCCACACACAGTATGATGTCCTCACAGTACATGTCCTCCCCACACAGTACGATGTCCTCACAGTACTGTACATTTCCCCCACACACACAGTATGATGTCCTCACAGTACATTTCCCCCCACACACAGTATGATGTCCTCATTGTACATTTCCCCCCACACACAGTATGATGTCCCCACAGTACATTCCCCTGACACACAGTATGATGTCCCCACAGTACATTTCCCCCACACACAGTATGATGTCCTCACAGTACACTTCCCCCCCACACACAGTATGATGCCCCCACAGTACATGCCCCCCACACACAATATGATGTCCTCACTGTCCATTCTCCCACACACAGTATGATGTTCCCACAGTACATTTCCCCACACACAGTATGATGCCCCTACACACAGTATGATATCCCCACAGTACATTCCCCCACACACTGTATGATATCCCCACAGTACATTTCCCACACACACAGTATGATGTCCTCACAGTACATTTCCCCCACACACAGTATGTCCCTAGAGAATGTTTTCCCCACACACAGTATGATGTCCCCAGAGTACATTCCCCCCACACACACTATGATGTCCTCACAGTACATTTCCCCCATACACACTATGACATCCTCACAGTACATTTCCCCCACACACAGTATGATGTCCTCATAGTACATTAACCCCACACACAGTATGATGTCCCCACAGTACATTCCCCCCACACAATATGATGTCCCCACAGTACATTTCCGCACACACAGTATGATACCCCCACAGTACATTTCCCCCACACACACTATGATGTCCCCACAGTACATTCCCCCACACACAGTATGATATCCCCACAGTACATTTCCCCCACACACACTATGATGTCCTCACGGTACATTTCACCCCACACACAGTATGATGTCCCCACAGTACATTTCCACCACACACTGTATGATATCCCACAGTACATTTCCCCCACACACAGTATGATGTCCCCACAGTACATTTCCCCCCACAACAATGATGTCCCCACAGTACATTCCCCCACACACGTATTGATGTCCTCACAGTACATTTCCCCCACACAAGTATGTGTCCCCACAGTACATTTCCCCACACACAGTATGATGTCCCACAGTACATTTCCCCACAACACTATGATGTCCCCACAGTACATTTCCCCACACACAAAATGTGTCCCCACAGTACATTCCCCACACACGGTATGATGTCCACCACAGTACATTCCCCCTACACCCCCCAATTGATGTCCCCACAGTACTTCCCCACACACAGTATGATTCCCCACTGTACATTCCCCACACACAGTATGATGTCCCACAGTACATTTCCCCCCACACACAGTATGATGTCCCCACAGTACTTTCCCCCACACACGTATGATGTCCCCACAGTACATTCCCCCCACCACAGTATGATGTCCCCCAGTACATTTCCCCCACACACAGTTGATGTCCCCACAGTACATTTCCTCCACACCAGTATGATGTCCCCACAGACATTTCCCCCACCCCACAGTATGATGTCCCACAGTACATTTCCCCCACACACACTATTTATGTCCCCAGTACATTTCCCCCCACACCACTGTATATGTCCCACAGTAATTTAGTAATTCCCCCCACACAGTATGATTTCCCCACAGTACATTCCCACCACACAGTATGATTGTCCCACAGTACATTCCCACCCCACAGTATATGCCCCACAGTACATTTCCCCCCACACACAGGTATGATTCCCCACAGTAATTTCCCACAAAACCCCCAATGTATGATGTCCCCACAGTACATTCCCACACACAGTATGATGTCCCCACAGTACATTCCCCCACACACAGTATGTTGCCCCCAGTACATTTCCCCCACACAGTATGATGTCCCAAAAGTTACATTTCCCCCACACACTGATGATTCCCCACAGTACATTTCCATCACACTCGTATGATGTCCCCACAGTACAGTTCCTCCCCACACAGTATGATCCCCACAGTACATTCCCCACACACAGTATGATGTCCCCACAGTACATCCCCCCACTACACGTATGATGTCCCCCAAGTACATTTCCCCCATAATTTCCCCACACACTATGAATGTCCACAGTACATTCCCTCACACAGAGTATGATGTCCCCACAGTACATTCCCCCCACACACAGTATGTAGTCCCACAGTAATTTCCCCCACACATGTATGATGTCCCAACAGTACATTTCCCCCACCCAAACGGATGGTCCCACAGTACATTCCCACAACAGTATGATGCCCCACAGTACATTCCACCACACACAGTATGATGTCCCCACAGTACATTCCCCCCCACACAGGGATGATGTCCCCACAGTACATTTCCCCAACACACTATTATGTCCACAGTACATTCCTCACACCAGACTATGATGTCCCCACAGTATATTCCTTCCACACACTGTATGATGTCCCCACAGTACATTCTCCCCACACACAGTATGTTTGCACAGTACACTCCCTCACACACAGTATGTCCTCACAATATATTGCCCCCCTCACACAGTATGATGAAACCACAGTACATTGTCCCCACCATAGATTGTCCTCCCACACATTATAAGGTTTGCACATTACATTCCCTCACACACAGTTGGATGTCCTCATAGTCCCACACACAGTATCTTGTCCCCACAGTCACCCAGCTATTATAATATCCCCACAACCCATCCATTAGTATTATGGCCCCCTTGACACATGTATAATGTCTCCACAGCACCTTGCACTGTACTTTGGCCCCTCAGGTCTCCTTCACACATGTACTGACTGATAATTAAAATTAAAAAAATAAAACCTGTCCCCCTCCATTCCCTCCGATGCCCCACTCTGTACTGAAGCTCCACACAGCAGTTGCGATCTGGTGGTGTCATGGCACTCGCTGAGCACAGACTTGGTCGCTCCAGCTGAATGATAGGACAGAGATCTGACGGCTTCCAGCTCCATCGTCTTCACTAATGTTTGCCCTGAGGATGCAGACACCTGTGAAGGTGACACTGGGCAGAGGGAGGCCGCATAGTGTGCGATGCCATCGTATCCATTCCTCTGGATGTCCTGGTCTGCGGGTCACACTGGTCAGCCAGAGGGCTACATGTGGCCCAGGTCTGCTCTAGGGGACCACAAGCCAAGACCCCTTATTAAAGATTATTTCTGCTTTTTATATCGGAGATTACATTCTCCCTCAGCAATCGGTGGCTGACGTATGCAGACGCTCACCCAAAAAGCTAACCATCACCTGTGCCCCTGCGTCTCTGGGTATAACCTCATGTGTCACTCTCCATCATTAGACCATGTTCACATTCAATGTTTGTACTACAATATTCAGAAATTCGACTAAATTACTACCTTCATGGGAAACTGAGACCAACAGAATAGAAACGGAATCCAGAAAGCATCATGTGAATACGGCCATGGATGTGAAGGTCCGCCTGCTGATGCTGCCCTTTTAGTGTCTGATCACACAGTTTTGTTTTGTGGATTTTTCTGGCTAAAAAATCCTGGTGTAGAAGTGGCTTGGAAGAGACGTTCCTGGGGCAGGTTTAGTCTGGGCACTCAGCTTTGGTCAGGGAGCTCAGCTTTGGTCGGGGCGTTCGGGTTTGGTCGGGACATGCGGGTTTGGTCGGGAGAAGCGGGTTTGGTCAGGACACACGGGTTTGGTCAGGACACGCGGGTTTGGTCGGGGTGCACGGGTTTGGTTGGGGCACGCGGGTTTGGTAGGGACACGCGGGTTTGGTTGAGGAGCTCAGGTTAGGTCGAGGCGCCCGGATTTGGTCAAGGCACGCGGGTTTGGTCGGGGTGCGTGGGTTTGGTCGGGACGCATGAGTTTGGTTGGGGCGCTCGGGTTTAGTAGGGGCGCTCGGCTTTGGTCTGGACACGTGTTTGGTCAGGACACACGGGTTTGGTCGGGACGTGCGGGTTTGGTCGGGACATGCGGGTTTGGTCGGGACACACGGGTTTGGTCGGGGCACTCGGGTTAGGTCGGGGCACCCGGGTTTGGTTGAGGCGCTCAGGTTTGCTTGGGGCGCTCGGGTTTGCTTGGGGCGCTCGGGTTTGCTTGAGGCACTCGGGCTTGCTTGGGGCGCTTGGGTTTGCTTGGGGCGCTCGGGTTAGGTCGGGGTGCCCGGGTTTGGTCATAACATGCAGGTTTGGTTGGGGCGTGCTGGTTTGGTCAGGACACGCGGGTTTGGTTGGGGCGCGCGGGTTTGGTCGGGGCACTCGGGTTAGGTCGGGGCACCCAGGTTATGTCAGGGCACCCAGGTTTGGTTGGGGCGCTCAGGTTTGGTCGGGACATGCAGGTTTGGCTGGGGCACTCAGATTTGGTCGGGGGGCTTGGGTTTGGTCGGGGCTTGGGTTTGGTCAGGGCGCTCGGACTTGCTCGGGGCGCTCGGGTTTGCTCGGGTTAGGTCGGGGCGCCCGGGTTTGCTCGGGGCACTCGGGTTTGCTCGGGACACTCGGGTTTGCTCGGGGTGTGGGGTTTGGTCAGGACACGCGGGTTTGGTTGGAGCGCACGGGTTTGGTCGGGGCACTCGGGTTAGGTCGGGGCACCCGGGTATGGTTGGGGCGCTCGGGTTTGGTCGGGGCACTCGGGTTAGGTCTGGGCACTGGGTTTGGTTGGGCGCTTGGGTTTTGTCAGGGGCACTCGGGTTAGGTCGGGGCACTCGGGTTTGGTCGGGGCACCCGGGTTTGGTTGGGGCGCGCGGGTTTGCTTGGGGCGCTCGGGTTTAGGTCGGGGCACCCGGGTTTGCTTGGGGCGCTCGGGTTAGGTCAGGGCACCGAGTTTGTTGGGGCACCCGGTTTGGTTGTGGCACTCGGGTTAGGTCGGGGCACCGGGTTTGGTCGGGGCACTCGGGTTTGGTCTGGGCACTCGGGTTAGGTCGGGGCACTCGGGTTTGGTCGGGGCACTCGGGTTAGGTCGGGGCACCGGGTTTGGTTGGGGCGCGCGGGTTTGCTTGGGGCGCTCGAGTTAGGTCGGGGCACCGGGTTTGGTTGGGGCGCTCTGGTTTGCTTGGGGCGCTCGGGTTAGGTCGGGGCACCCGGGTTTGGTTGGGGCGCTCGGGTTAGGTCGGGGCACCGGGTTTGGTTGGGGGCGCGCGGGTTTGCTTGGGGCGCTCGAGTTAGGTCGGGGCACCCGGGTTTGGTTGGGGCGCTCTGGTTTGCTTGGGGCGCTCGGGTTAGGTCGGGGCACCGGGTTAGGTCGGGGCACCCGGGTTTGGTTGGGGCGCTCGGGTTAGGTCGGGGCACTCGGGTTTGCTTGGGGCGCTCGAGTTAGGTCGGGGCACCGGGTTTGGTTGGGGCGCTCGGGTTTCGATACGTTTTTAATGAATTGTAATATGAGCTGCAGCAATTGTGTGAAGTTTGGGGATTTCTGAGGAAAAAACCTTAAACGAATTGAAAACCATAAAGTGTTCTGCTCCGACTAATGTACAGAAAGCACACGGAGGTGACGGAGGAGACGGAGGAGACCTGCCGCTATAACCGGAGCCAAGAAGGGTCCGTGCACCACAGGCCGGCCTCTCATTGAAGTGAATGGAGTCCGCAGTAGGTCCTGCAGAACGCAGCCCTTACCTGTCACCGGACTGACGGTCATCATGAGTACAATTAGGAGTGTAATCCTCATCATCCTCTGGGCTGCAGACATGCTGGGGCTGTAGTCCTGTGTGAGCCAGCACTGCTGGAATATCATCCGTCTGTGGTGGAGTCTCCAGGGTCGAGTTTCCCGTAACCTGGGGCACATGTCGCTGCGCTCGTGTTACATCGGCTCCGCCACGTGCTCTGGTGGTCAGGGTCACGTGATCCTTATTGGTCCCAGATCACAGCTTTATCAAACGCGCAGACGAACGTCCGACCGCACGGAGATCACAAGACGCCTCCAGCAATCGCTCCGCGCACAACTGAGCTTAATGCAAAGGTCATAGAAATCCCAACGAAAGAAAATGGGGAAGAAAATAGAAAGGAGAAATCACAAAGAGAAAAGGGAAGTGAACGTCAGACGAGCGCAGCGACCACACGAGGCACAGAGAAGACCAGCGACCAGCGAGCAGCGCCCCAGTATACTCTGAGCATCATATACATCCAGACGATATAACCTGGGCATCTCCGGTATATAATTATATATGTACAGCGGTATAACCTGGACATCTCCTGTATATAATTATATATGTACAGCTGGTATAACCCGGACATCTCCTGTATATAATTATATATGTACATCCGGTATAACCCGGGCATCTCCTGTGTATATAATTATATATGTACAGCTGGTATAACCTGGGCATCTCCTATATATAAATATATATGTACAGCTGGTATAACCTGGGCATCTCCTGTATATAATTATATATGTACAGCCGGTATAACCGGGCATCTCCTGTGTATAATTATATATGTACAGCTGGTATAACCTGGGATCTCCTGCATATAATTATATGTGTACAGCTGGTATAACCTGGGTATCTCCTGTACATAATTATATATGCACAGCTGGTATAACCTGGACATCTCCTGTATATAATTATATATGTACAGCTGGTATAACCTGGGCATCTCCCGTATATAATTATATATGTACAGTTGGTATAACCTGGGCATCTCCTGTATATAATTATATATGCACAGCTGGTATAACCTGGGCATCTCCTGTATATAATTATATATGTACAGCTGGTATAACCTGGGCATCTCCTGTATATAATTATATATGTACAGCCGGTATAACCGGGCATCTCCTGTGTATAATTATATATGTACAGCGGTATAACCTGGGCATCTCCTGTATATAAATTATATATGTACAGCTGGTATAACCTGGGCATCTCCTGTATATAATTATATATGTACAGCTGGTATAACCTGGGTATCTCCTGTGTATAATTATATATGTTACAGCTGGTATAACCTGGGCATCTCCTATATATAATATATATGTACAGCTGGTATAACCTGGGCATCTCCTGTATATAATTATATATGTACAGCTGGTATAACCGGGCATTTCTGTATATAATTATATATGTACAGCCGGTATAACCCGGGCATCTCTCTGTGTATAATTATATATGTACAGCCGGTATAACCTGGGTATCTCCTGTGTATAATTATATATGTACAGCTGGTATAACCTGGGCATCTCCTATATATAAATATATATGTACAGCTGGTATAACCTGGGCATCTCCTGTATATAATTATATATGTACAGCTGGTATAACCGGGCATCTCCTGTATATAATTATATATGTACAGCCGGTATAACCCGGGCATCTCCTGTGTATAATTATATATGTACAGCCGGTATAACCTGGGCATCTCCTGTATATAATTATATATGTACAGCTGGTATAACCTGGGCATCTCCTGTATATAATTATATATGTACAGCTGGTATAACCTGGGTATCTCCTGTGTATAATTATATATGTACAGCTGGTATAACCTGGGCATCTCCTATATATAAATATATATGTACAGCTGGTATAACTGGGCATCTCCTGTATATAATTATATATGTAGAGCTGGTATAACCTGGGCATCTCCTGTATATAATTATATATGTATACCTGGTATAACCTGGGCATCTCCTGTATATAATTAATTGTATATGTAACTGACTGGTTATAAATTAGGGCCTATCTCCTGTATGTAATTATATATGTACAGCTGGTATAACCTGGGCATCTCCTGTATATAATTATATATGTACAGCTGGTATAACCTGGGCATCTCCTGTATATAATTATGTATGTACAGCCGGTATAACCTGGGCATCTCCTGTATATAATTATATATGTACAGCCGGTATAACCCGGCATCTCCTGTGTATAATTATATATGTACAGCTGGTATAACCTGGGCATCTCCTGTATGTAATTATATATGTACAGCTGGTATAACCTGGGCATCTCCTGTATATAATTATATATGTACAGCTGGTATAACCTGGGCATCTCCTGTATATAATTATGTATGTACAGCCGGTATAACCTGGGCATCTCCTGTATATAATATATATGTACATCCGGTATAACCCGGGCATCTCCTGTGTATAATTATATATGTACATCCGGTATAACCCGGGCATCTCCTGTGTATAATTATATATGTACAGCTGGTATAACCTGGACATCTCCTGTGTATAATTATATATGTACAGCCGGTATAACCCGGGCATCTCCTGTGTATAATTTATATATGTACATCCGGTATAACCCGGGCATCTCCTATATATAATTATATATGCACAGCTGGTATAACCTGGGTATCTCCTGTATATAATTATATATGTACAGCTGGTATAACCTGGACATCTCCTGTATATAATTATATATGTACAGCCGGTATAACCTGGGCATCTCCGGTATATAATATATGTACAGCTGGTATAACCTGGGAATCTCCTGTATATAATTATATATGTACAGCTGGTAAACTGGGCATCTCCTGTATATTATTATATCTGTACATCTGGTATAACCTGGGTATCTCCTATATATAATTATATATGTACAGCTGGTATAACCTGGGCATCTCC
The DNA here is from genome assembly GCA_033576555.1 of Oophaga sylvatica. Lineage (NCBI taxonomy): Eukaryota > Metazoa > Chordata > Amphibia > Anura > Dendrobatidae > Oophaga > Oophaga sylvatica. The sequence goes on from JARQOD010004712.1 coordinate 51,633, forward strand.
TGCATATAATTTATATATATGTACAGCTGGTATAACCTGGGTATCTCCTATATATAAATATATATGTACAGCTGGTATAACCTGGGTATCTCCTGTATATAATTATATATGCACAGCTGGTATAACCCGGGCATCTCCTATATATAAATATATATGTACAGCTCATATAACCTGGACATCTCCTGTATATAATTATATATGTACAGCTGGTATAACCTGGGTATCTCCTGTATATAATTATATATGCACAGCTGGTATAACCCGGGCATCTCCTATATATAAATATATATGTACAGCCGGTATAACCTGGGCATCTCCGGTATATAATATATGTACAGCTGGTATAACCTGGGAATCTCCTGTATATAATTATATATGTACAGCTGGTATAACCTGGGCATCTCCTGTATATTATTATATCTGTACATCTGGTATAACCTGGGTATCATGTATATAATTATATATGTATACCTGGTATAACCTGGGCATCTCCTGTATATATTTAATATGTATACCTGGTATATACCTGGGCATCTCCTGTATATAATTATATATGTACAGCTGGTATAACCTGGCATCTCCTGTATATTATTATATCTGTACATCTGGTATAACCTGGGTATCATGTATATAATTATATATGTATACCTGGTATAACCTGGGCATCTCCTGTATATAATTATATATGTACAGCTGGTATAACCTGGGCATCTCTGTATATTATTATATCTGTACATCTGGTATAACCTGGGTATCATGTATATAATTATATATGTATACCTGGTATAACCTGGGCATCTCATGTATATAATTATATATGTATACCTGGTATAACCTGGGCATCTCCTGTATATAATTATATATGTACAGCTGGTATAACCTGGGGTATCATGTATATAATTATATATGTATACCTGGTATAACCTGGGCATCTCCTGTATATAATTATATATGTATACCTGGTATAACCTGGGCATCTCCTGTATATAATTATATATGTATACCTGGTATAACCTGGGCATCTCCTGTATATAATTATATATGTACAGCTGGTATAACCTGGGTATCTCATGTATATAATTATATATGTATACCTGGTATATCCTGGGCATCTCCTGTATATAATTATACATGTACAGCTGGTATAACCTGGGTATCTATGTATATAATTATATATGTACAGCTG
>JARQOD010004713.1:0-52802 GCA_033576555.1 Oophaga sylvatica
TTATTATACCTATGTGACATTACTGTTTTATTATACCTGTACTGTGACAACTGTGTTTATTATACCCGTACTGACTACTGTGTTTATTATACCTGTACTGTGACATACTGTGTTTTTACCGTACTGTGACATACTGTTGTTTTATTATAATTACTGTATTACATTGTGATATGTTTTATTATACTGTACTGTGACTCACTGTGTTTATTATACCTGTACTGTGACATCACTGTGTTTATTATACCGTACTGTGACATTACTGTGTTTATTATACTGTACTGTGACATTACTGTGTTTATTATACCTGTACTGTACATTCATGTTTTATTTACCTTACTGTGACATTACTGTGTTTATTATACCTTACTGACATTACTGTTTATTATACTGTACTGTGACATCACTGTGTTTATTATACCTGTACTGTGACATACTGTGTTTATTATACCTGTACTGACTTTGTGTTTATTTACCGTACTTGACATTACTGTTTTATTCTGTACTGTAAATTACTGTGTTTATTATACCTGTACTTGACATTACTGTGTTTATTACCTGTCTTATGTGTTTTTATACCATACTGTGCTACTGTTTTATTATACTGTACTTGACATCTGTTTTTCTGTATGTAACTTGTTTTTATACTGTACTTGACATACTGTTTGATACTGTTTATATCCTGTTTATTAACCTACTGTGTTATTTATTACTGAACATCACTGTGTTTTATCTCTCCTGTACATACTGTTTTTTTACCTGTAACTGTAATATCTTTTATTATTATACCTGTACTGTGACTACTGTGTTTTTATCCTGTACTGACATTACTGTGATTTATATATACTGTGACATTACTGTGTTTTATATATACTGTTTGAATTACTGTTTTTTAACCTGTTGTGACATACTGTTTTATACTTGTTGTACATTACCTGTTATTTACTTACTGTTATTATACTTTTTGATATACTGTTTTACTTACGTGTTATTATTTACTTAATACTGTGTTTATTTATTAACTTACTGTGTTTATTATACCTGTACTTGCATACTGTTTTACCTATATCACTGTGTTTTAACTTAACATACTGTGTTTTATTTTATTGACTTCTGTGTTTATTTACCTGTACTGACATACTGTGTTTTTATACCTGTACTGTACTTACGTGTTTATTATACACTGTATACTTTGTTATTAACTGTTTATTTATCTTACTTACATACTGTTATTATACCTGTACTTACTTGTTTATTATACCTGTCTGTGACATACTTTTTTTATACCTACTGTTACTGTTTATTATACCTGTACTGTACATCACTGTGTTTATTATACTGTACTGTGACATTACTTGTTTATTACCTGTACTTGAATTACTGTGTTTATATTTACTGTGACATTACTGTGTTTATTATACCGTACTGTGACATACTGTGTTTATTATACATCGTGACATTACTGTGTTTTATCCTTATACTGTGACATTATTGTTTATTATACCGTACTGTACATTATGTTTATTACTGTACTGTGACATTCACTGTTTTATTATACCTGTACTTGACATACTTTTATTATACCTGTACTGTGACATTACTGGTTTATTATACCTGTACTGAATTTGTTATTTTAGTACGGAATACTGGTTTATTTCTTACTGTAATACTGTGATTACTTTTATTACATTACGTGTCATTATTTTATTTACCTTACTGTTTACTACTGTTTTATACTACATACTGTATTACTGTGTTTTAATACTGTTACATTACTGTTTACATCCTGTTTATTACCTTACTGTGCATTACTGGTTATACTGTTTATTACCTGTATTAAACTTACTGTGATTACTTTTTTTACCTACTTGACATTTGTTTATTATACTGTACTGTGACATCATGTTTATTATACCGTACTGTGACATTACTGTGTTTATTATACCTGACTACATTACTGTGTTATTATCAGTATAGTTATATACCTACTGTGACTACTTTTTATACGTATTGTTTTCCTTGACTACGTGTTATACCGTACTGACAACTGTTTATACTACTGTGACAAGTGTTTTAAACTTATACTTGATCACGTTTTATTAACTCGTGACATATTTTATTACGTAGTGATACGTGTTTATTTATAGTCATCTTTTACCGTACACTCTGTTTATACTACTGGATATGTTATACCGACGTACATACGTTTTTATACGGACATACTTTTATACCGAGATATTTATTACCGTACTGTGACATTACTGTGTTATTATACGTACTGTAATACTGTGTTTATTATACCTGTACTGATTACTTGTTATCTATTAATTGTTTACTGTTGATAGTGTTTAACAGTGACACGTTATTTGATCTGGTTTCTGTGTCTTTTAACGTCGGACTACTGTTATAACTTTGACTACTGTTATAACTACTGATTGTTATTATACTACGACATTTTTATATCGAGCATACTTTATCGTCTGCATTATTGTTATTACCTACTGACATTACGTTATACTACGGACTACTTTTATTTCGTATGGACATCTGGTTTATACCTTATGTGACATACGGTTTTAACTGTACGACTCTGTTTTTACTCTACATCTGTTTTTAACGTACTGCATTACGTGTATTACTTCTGAATATGTGTTTTATACTCTGTGACATATGTTATTTATGACTATGTTATAACCGTCTGAATAGTTTAACCTAGCATACTGGTTTCCGACGTGCTTTTTACTACGTGACATATGGTATTTTATACCTGTACTGTGACATACTGTGTTTATTATACCTGTACGTGACATACTGTGTTTATTATACCTGTACTGTGACATACTGTGTTTATTATACCTGTACTGTGACATCACTGTGTTTATTATACCTGTACTGTGACATACTGTGTTATTATACCTGTACTGTGACATTACTGTGTTTATTATACCTGTACTGTGACATCACTGTGTTTATTATACCTGTACTGTGACATCACTGTGTTTATTATACCTGTACTGTGACATCACTGTGTTATTATACCTGTACTGTGACATACTGTGTTTATTATACCTGTACTGTGACATCTACTGTGTTTATTATACTGTACTGTGACATTACTGTGTTTATTATACCTGTACTGTGACATTACTGTGTTTATTATACCTGTACTGTGCTACATCACTGTGTTATTATACCTGTACTGTGACATACTGTGTTTATTATACCTGTACTGTGACATTACTGTGTTTATTATACCTGTACTGTGACATACTGTGTTTATTATACCTGTACTGTGACATTACTGTGTTTATTATACCTGTACGTGACATCACTGTGTTTATTATACCTGTACTGTGACATACTGTGTTTATTATACCAGTACTGTGACATACTGTGTTTATTATACCTGTACTGTGACATACTGTGTTTATTATACTGTACTTGACATTACTGTGTTTATTATACCGTACTGTGACATCACTGTGTTTATTATACCAGTACTGTGACATACTGTGTTTATTATACCTGTACTGTGACATTACTGTGTTTATTATACCTGTACTGTGACATTACTGTGTTTATTATACCTGTACTGTGACATCACTGTGTTTATTATACCAGTACTGTGACATTACTGTGTTTATTATACCTGTACTGTGACATTACTGTGTTTATTATACCTGTACTGTGACATACTGTGTTTATTATACCTGTACTGTGACATTACTGTGTTTATTATACCAGTACTGATCGTGTTTACCAGTACTGTGCATTATGTTTTATACCTGTACTGTGACATTACTGTGTTTATTATACCTGTACTGTGACATTACTGTGTTTATTATACTGTACTGTGACATCACTGTGTTTATTATACCTGTACTGTGACATACTGTGTTTATTATACCTGTACGTGACATACTGTGTTTATTATACCTGTACTGTGACATTACTGTGTTTATTATACCTGTACTGTGACATCACTGTGTTTATTTATACCTGTACTGTGACATCACTGTGTTTTTATACCTGTACTGTGACATACTGTGTTTATTATACCAGTACTGTGACATTACTGTGTTTATTATACCTGTACTGTGACATCACTGTGTTTATTATACCATGTACTGTGACATCATCACTGTGTTTATTATACCTGTACTGTGACATACTGTGTTTATTATACCTGTACTGTGACATCACTGTGTTTATTATACCTGTACTGTGACATACTGTGTTTATTATACCTGTACTGTGACATCACTGTGTTTATTATACCTGTACTGTGACATTACTTGTTTATTATACCTGTACTGTGACATTACTGTGTTTATTATACCTGTACTGGACATACTGTGTTTATTATACCTGTACTGTGACATTACTGTGTTTATTATACCTGTACTGTGACATCACTGTGTTTATTATACCTGTACTGTGACATTACTGTGTTTATTATACCTGTACTGTGACATCACTGTGTTTATTATACCTGTACTGTGACATCACTGTGTTTATTATACCTGTACTGTGACATTACTGTGTTTATTATACCTGTACTGTGACATCAATGTTTATTATACCTGTACTGTGACATCACTGTGTTTATTATACCAGTACTGTGACATCACTGTGTTTATTATACCTGTACTGTGACATCACTGTGTTTATTATACCAGTACTGTGACATCAGTGTGTTTATTATACCTGTACTGTGACATCACTGTGTTTATTATACCTGTTGTGAGACAGTGAAGGAATATGTGGTGAATGAGGTGTATATTTCACCTAAGTACCTTGCTGACTGGTATGAGCGAAATGTGTGGCTTTGTAAACTGGTGGTAAAGAAAGGTCACTACACTTGCCATTCAGTACACGCTTGCAGCTCAGACCTGAATCCACTCAGGTGTTGATTAGGAAGCCAGAAGTAGGTGTCTGCAAACACAATCTGAGAGCTCATTCAGTCTGGACAAGGGGTCCAGACACAGAAGGTGTCTCCAAGAGTGTGGGAGCTGTCTTTAGCCCGGACACAGGGAGGTGTCCTGGCACAAGGAAGCAGTCTCTAAGAGTGTGAGCTATCTCAGTCTGGGTGCAGGAAGTACCCCGGACACAGGAGTAGTCGCAGTGAGAATCCGTGCGAATAGCGACTGAATAGGAGGTGACCTCTCTCAAGTCTGGACATTGGAGTTGCCTTCGGACATAAAGAGGAGTGTCTGTGAAACTCCATACTGGTAACATAGTGATATGTGTTGTTTTGGGCACAGACTGGTAGAGTCTGGGTCCCGGATAGAGAGGGCCATCTATCTAAGTGTAATTTAGTGGCTAGACAAGCCCAGTTTTTGTTTATGATTTGTTTTATCTGTGTGCTGTGGACTTTAATAAAACTGGTTGCGGCCAGTTTTCACCAAACTGCTGTCTGAATGAACTGTTTCCGTGCATTCTGTCTACCCAGACAGGATCCTAGAGCTAAACCCCGGAAGGCTACACTGTACTGACATCACTGTGTTTATTATACCTGTACTGTGACATCACTGTGTTTATTATACCTGTACTGTGACATTACTGTGTTTATTATACCTGTACTATGACATCACTGTGTTTATTATACCAGTACTGTGACATCACTGTGTTTATTATACCAGTACTGTGACATTACTGTGTTTATTATACCTGTACTGTGACATCACTGTGTTTATTATACCAGTACTGTGACATTACTGTGTTTATTATACCTGTACTGTGACATCACTGTGTTTATTATACCAGTACTGTGACATTACTGTGTATATTATACCAGTACTGTGACATTACTGTGTTTATTATACCTGTACTGTGACATTACTGTGTTTATTATACCAGTACTGTGACATTACTGTGTTTATTATACCAGTACTGTGACATTACTGTGTTTATTATACCTGTACTGTGACATTACTGTGTTTATTATACCTGTACTGTGACATCACTGTGTTTATTATACCTGTACTGACATTACTGTGTTTATTATACCTGTACTGTGACATCACTGTGTTTATTATACCAGTACTGTGACATCACTGTGTTTATTATACCTGTACTGTGACATCACTGTGTTTATTATACCTGTACTGTGACATTACTATGCTTATTATACCTGTACTGACATTACTGTGTTTATTATACCAGTACTGTGACATTACTGTGTTTATTATACCAGTACTGTGACATCACTGTGTTTATTATACCTGTACTGTGACATCACTGTGTTTATTATACCTGTACTGTGACATCACTGTGGTTATTATACATGTACTGTGGCATCACTGTGTTTATTATACATGTACTGTGGCATCACTGTGTTTATTATACCTGTACTGGACATCACTGTGTTATTATACCTGTACTGTGACATCACTTTGTTTATTATACTGTACTGTGACATCAATGTTTATTATACCTGTACTGTGACATCACTGTGTTTATTATACCAGTACTGTGACATCACTGTGTTTATTATACCTGTACTGACATTACTGTGTTTATTATACCTGTACTGTGACATCACTGTGTTTATTATACCTGTACTGTGACATCACTGTGTTTATTATACCTGTACTGTGACATTACTGTGTTTATTATACCTGTACTGTGACATCACTGTGTTTATTATACCAGTACTGTGACATCACTGTGTTTATTATACCAGTACTGTGACATTTGTTATGTTACGGTAGCTGAGGAGTGCAGGCAAAAAAGGAAATACACCAGAGCAGTTGGAATCTATGAGATTGCAGTACCCTGACTAACCACCGCAACTAGAGGCAGCCGTGGAGCGTTCCTACGTTGGTCCTAGACGCCTCGTCACAGCCTGAGAAACTAACTACACCTAAAGATAGAAATAGGAAAGCTATCTGCCCCGGAGCAGAACCCCAAAGCTAATAGAAAGCCCCCAAACATGTAATGGCGGTTAGACAAGAGGAAATACTGACACAGAAAGAAAATAGTATGAGCAAACGCTGGGGCCCAAACTATCTAAATAGAAAAGGACAGGAAGGGCACTTACTGCAATCCCAGAAAACCCTGAAAAACACCAACTCTACTAATTTCAAAATCACCTGAGATCACACGACCTCTACCACCTAAATTAGTTCTCTGGTGTAACAAAAACAGCAGCCACTGAAAAAAAAACTGGAAAAAGCAAAAGTACAAAACACAGTGGCAGAACTAAACTGAGAGGGCAAAAGCCCCCGGAGGGGACCCTGAAGGCCCCCACAGAAGTGCAGGACCAAATGCAAAAATATAGCAAAAACACAAAATAAGAAATTGTCTTATCTGATAGCAGGAGATGCAGACATGACACAGCAGGCTACAAGGGAAACTGGAAAGAAGGATTCAGACCAGAACAATTGATCACCGGCAACCCTGATGGGAAAATGATTCCCTTAAATAAGACCAATCAGTAACACCTGATTCCCAGTCTTCCCAATCCTCACTAGTACCGCTTGTAACCACCAGAGGGAGGCTCTGCTCAGAACTCATCTCAAACCCATTCACAACAGTACCCCCCCCTTGAGGAGGGGTCACCGAACCCTCATTTGAGCAACCAGGTCGGTCAGGATGAGTTCTATGATACGCACGGATAAGTCTCCTAGCATGGATGTCCGAAGCAAACACCCAAGAATTATCTTCCTGACCATAACCTCTCCATTTAACCAAATACTGGAGTCTTCGTCTAGAAAAACGAGAATCCAATATTTTCTCAACCACATACTCCAGATTGCCCTCAACCAAAACAGGGTCAGGAGGCACAGCAGCAGGAACCACTGGCTCAACAAACCTCTTCAACAAGGACTTGTGGAACACGTTATGGATCTTAAATGTCCCTGGAAGAAGCAAACGAAAAGAAACAGGATTAATAATCTCCATGATCTTATAAGGTCCAATGAACCTAGGCTTAAATTTAGGAGATGCTACTCTCATAGGAATATTCTTTGAGGACAACCAGACCAAGTCCCCCACTTTAAACCGAGGACCATCAGTCTTATGCCGGTTAGCAAACCGCTGGGCCTTCTCCTGAGAGAAGGACAACCTCTCCACTACCTGGTCCCAAATCTGCTGCATACGCTCAACAACAGAGTCAACACCTGGACAGACAGAAGCCTCCGTCTGTCCTGAAGAAAATCGAGGGTGAAACCCAGAATTACAGAAAAACGGAGACATCAAAGTGGCAGAGCTAGCCCTATTATTAAGAGCAAACTCAGCCAAAGGCAAAAAAGAGACCCAGTCATCCTGATCAGCAGACACAAAGCATCTTAGATAAGTCTCCAATGTCTGGTTTGTTCTCTCAGTTTGACCATTGGTCTGAGGATGAAATGCCGAGGAGAAAGACAATTGAACACCCAGTTTAGAACAAAAAGTCCTCCAAAATCTGGAAACAAACTGGACTCCTCTGTCAGACACAATGTTCTCAGGAATGCCGTGTAAACGAACCACGTGCTGAAGGAACAACGGCACCAATTCAGAGGAGGAAGGCAACTTAGGTAATGGCACAAGATGTATCATTTTGGAAAACCTATCACAAATTACCCAGATGGTGGTCATTCTCTGAGAAACAGGAAGATCGGAAATGAAATCCATAGAGATATGGGTCCATGGTCTCTTGGGCACAGGCAATGGCATCAACAAACCACTAGAGCGAGAGCAAGGCTTGGAGCGAGAGCAAGTCCCGCAGGACTGCACAAATTCCCTGACATCGCGAGACAAGGTAGGCCACCAAAAGGACCGACTAACCAAGTCTCTGGTACCAAAAATTCCGGGATGCCCAGCCAATGCGGAACAATGAATCTCAGACATCACACTCTTTTTCCATTGGTCCGGGACAAACAATTTTCCAACAGGGCAGCGCTCGGGCCTATCCTCCTGACACCCCTCCAGAGCAAGTCTCAAATTGGGCAAGATGGCGGAAAGAACTACACCCTCCTTCAAAATAACAGATGGATCAGATAGCTCAGGAGAGTCCGCAAGGAAACTCCTCGAGAGGGCATCCGCCTTAACATTCTTAGTGCCAGGAAGAAAGGAAACCACAAAATTAAAACGTGTGAAAAACAAGGCCCACCTGGCCTGTCTAGGATTGAGTCGCTTGGCAGATTCCAGATAGACCAGATTCTTATGGTCCGTAAGGACCACCACCTGATGTTTGGCTCCCTCCAGCCAATGTCTCCACTCTTCAAAAGCCCACTTCATGGCCAATAACTCCCGATTACCCACGTCATAATTACGTTCAGTAGGAGAAAATTTTCGAGAGAAAAAGGCACAAGGGTTACTTTTAGAGGTCTCTGGATCTTTTTGGGACAAAACGGCACCTGCCCCAATTTCAGAGGCATCAACCTCCACCTGAAATGGCAGAGAAACATCAGGCTGCCGTAGAACAGGAGCAGAAGTGAATCTCTGCTTAAGTTCCTGAAACGCAGAGACTGCCTCAGGAGGCCAATTCACCACATCAGAACCCTTTCTGGTCAAATCAGTTAATGGTTTAACAATAACAGAGAAATTACCAATAAATTTACGATAAAAATTGGCAAAACCCAAAAATCTCTGAAGAGCCTTTAATGAAGTAGGTTGGACCCAATCACAGATGGCCTGAACCTTGACTGGGTCCATTTCAATAACAGATGGGGACAAAATGAATCCCAGAAATGAGATCTTCTGTACGCCAAAAAGACACTTTGATCCCTTCACATACAGAGCATTCTCTCTCAAAATCTGGAATACAGTTCGAACATGTTTCACATGAGAGTCCCAGTCATTAGAAAAAATCAAGATATCATCCAAATAAACAATCAGAAACTTGTCCACAAAATCCCTGAAAATGTCATTCATGAAGGACTGGAAGACGGAAGGAGCATTAGTGAGCCCAAAGGGCATCACAAGGTACTCAAAATGCCCTTCAGGGGTGTTAAATGCCGTCTTCCATTCATCCCCGTGCTTAATGCGAATAAGGTTATACGCCCCCCTGAGGTCAAGCTTAGTAAACCAAGTAGCGTTTTTCACCCTGGAAAACAGGTCAGAAATCAAGGGTAACGGGTATTGATATTTCACAGTAATATTGTTCAAGAGACGATAATCAATACACGGCCTTAATGAACCATCTTTTTTGGCCACAAAGAAAAAACCGGCACCTAAGGGTGAAGAGGATGGTCTGATATGACCCTTCTCCAATGATTCCTTGATATAAGACCGCATAGCGTCATGTTCAGGTACAGACAAGTTAAAAAGGCGACCCTTAGGGAATTTACTACCCGGCACTAATTCAATAGCGCAGTCATAGCTCCTATGGGGAGGTAAGGATGCAGATTTACTTTCGCTAAACACATCAGAAAAATCAAACAAAAAGTCAGGAACATCCTCAGCCTGGGGGGAGGCAGAAAAAACAGGAGTGTTGGCACTAACACATTGGCAGCCCCAACTGGTTACAGACACAGATTTCCAATCCAAAACAGGATTATGAGACTGTAACCAAGGGAAACCCAGCACTATAATGTCATGCAGATTATATAGAACCAAAAATTTGCAGCACTCCTGGTGATCAGGTTCAACCCTCATTATCACCTGAGTAGAAAACTGGGGTTTATTCTCAGCCAAAGGGGTAGAATCGATCCCCAGTAAAGGAATAGACTTCTGTAGGGGTATCAAGGAAAACCCACAACGCTTAGCAAAATCATAATCCATCAGGTTAATAGCTGCTCCAGAATCAACGAAAGCCTGAGCAGAAAATGAGGACAGAGAGCATATCAGAGTGACAGTTAATAAAAACTTAGTCTGAACACTACCCAAGACAACTGAGCGTGCAAAATGTCTTCCCCGCTTAGGGCAGACTGAAATAGCATGAGAGGCATCACCACAGTAGAAACATAACCCATTGCGCTTTCGAAACTCATGACGCTGTGCCCCAGACACCACTCCATCACACTGCATGGGCTCAGCAGCTGGCTCACAAGGCAACACCACTCCACGCATACTTCTCCGCTCACGCAAACGTCTGTCAATTTGAATCGCCAATGACATAGAATCATTGAGACCAGAGGGGACAGGGAATCCCACCATAACATCCTTTACATTATCCGACAGACCCTTCCGGAAAAGGGCCGCCAAAGCGTCATCATTCCATTTGGTCAGGACTGCCCACCTACGGAATCTCTGACAGTATAACTCAGCGTCATCAAGCCCCTGATTTAATGCCAACAAGGCTTTTTCAGCTTGATCAGTGACATTAGGCTCATCGTACAATAACCCCAAAGCCTGAAAAAATGCATCAACATCACTCAAAACAGGATCCCCAGGTATCAGGGAAAAAGCCCAATCCTGAGGATCGCCGCGCAGGAGAGAGATGATAATTTGAACCTGCTGCGCTGCGTTTCCTGAGGACTTAGATTTTAAGGCAAAAAACAATTTACAATTATTTTTGAAATTCTGAAACTTAGCTCGATCCCCTAAAAACAAATCTGGCATGGGGATCCTAGGTTCCACAACAGGCAACCTAGCAAGATATGCAGCAATACTCTGAACCTCAGTGGCAAGCTGATCCACACGGCCAGACAACTGTGCAAACTCCATTGGGAGAAAAGATCCTCCCCAGCACCCAGAGATACAGAGGGAAAAAAAAAAAAAAATGCAACAAACAGAAAAATATCTCTGACAACTTTTCTTCCTTCAAAATATTTTTTCCCTTCTGTGAGTACCATACAATTTTTATGGCCGGTGATACTGTTATGTTACGGTAGCTGAGGAGTGCAGGCAAAAAAGGAAATACACCAGAGCAGTTGGAATCTATGAGATTGCAGTACCCTGACTAACCACCGCAACTAGAGGCAGCCGTGGAGCGTTCCTACGTTGGTCCTAGACGCCTCGTCACAGCCTGAGAAACTAACTACACCTAAAGATAGAAAGAGGAAAGCTATCTGCCCCGGAGCAGAACCCCAAAGATAATAGAAAGCCCCCAAACAAGTAATGGCGGTTACACAAGAGGAAATACTGACACAGAAAGAAAATAGTATGAGCAAACGCTGGGGCCCAAACTATCTAAATAGAAAAGGACAGGAAGGGCACTTACTGCAATCCCAGAAAACCCTGAAAAACACCAACTCTACTAATTTCAAAATCACCTGAGATCACACGACCTCTACCACCTAAATTAGTTCTCTGGTGTAACAAAAACAGCAGCCAATGAAAAAAAAACTGGAAAAAGCAAAAGTACAAAACACAGTGGCAGAACTAAACTGAGAGGGCAAAACCCCGGAGGGGACCCTGAAGGCCCCCACAGAAGTGCAGGACCAAATGCAAAAATATAGCAAAAACACAAAATTAGAAATTGTCTTATCTGATAGCAGGAGATGCAGACACGACACAGCAGGCTACAAGGGAAACTGGAAAGAAGGATTCAGACCAGAACAATTGATCACCGGCAACCCTGATGGGAAAATGATTCCCTTAAATAAGACCAATCAGTAACACCTGATTCCCAGTCTTCCCAATCCTCACTAGTACCGCTTGTAACCACCAGAGGGAGGCTCTGCTCAGAACTCATCTCAAACCCATTCACAACAGACATTACTGTGTTTATTATACGTACTGACATTACTGTGTTTATTATACCTGTACTGTGACATCACTGTGTTTATTATACCAGTACTGTGACATCACTGTGTTATTATACCTGTACTGTGACATTACTGTGTTTATTATACCAGTACTGTGACATTACTGTGTTTATTATACCGTACTGTGACATTACTGTGTTTATTATACAGTACTGTGACATTACTGTGTTTATTATACCAGTACTGTGACATTACTGTGTTTATTATACCGTACTGTGACATTACTGTGTTTATTATACCTGTACTGTGACATTACTGTGTTTATTATACTGTACTGTGACATCATTGTTTATTATACCTGTACTGACATTACTGTGTTTATTATACCTGTACTGTGACATCACTATGTTTATTATACCAGTACTGTGACATCACTGTGTTTATTATACCTGTACTGTGACATCACTGTGTTTATTATACCTGTACTGTGACATTACTATGTTTATTATACCTGTACTGACATTACTGTGTTTATTATACCAGTACTGTGACATTACTGTGTTTATTATACCAGTACTGTGACATCACTGTGTTTATTATACCTGTACTGTGACATCACTGTGTTTATTATACCTGTACTGTGACATCACTGTGGGTTATTATACATGTACTGTGGCATCACTGTGTTTATTATACATGTACTGTGCATCACTGTGTTTATTATACCTGTACTGAGACATCACTGTGTTTATTATACCTGTACTGTGACATCACTTGTTTATTATACCTGTACTGTGACATACAATGTTTATTATACCTGTACTGTGACATCACTGTGTTTATTATACCAGTACTATGACATACTGTGTTTATTATACCAGTGCTGTGACATTACTGTGTTTATTATACCTGTACTGTGACATTACTGTGTTTATTATACCAGTACTGTGACATCACTGTGTTTATTATACCTGTACTGTGACATCACTGTGTTTATTATACCAGTACTGTGACATCACTGTGTTTATTATACCAGTACTGTGACATCACTGTGTTTATTATACCTGTACTGTGACATCACTGTGTTTATTATACCTGTACTGTGACATCACTGTGTTTATTATACCTGTACTGTGACATCACTGTGTTTATTATACCTGTACTGTGACATCACTGTGTTTATTATACCAGTACTGTGACATCACTGTGTTTATTATACCTGTACTGTGACATCACTGTGTTATTATACTGTACTGTGCATCACTGTGTTTATTATACATGTACTGTGCATCACTGTGTTTATTATACCTGTACTGGACATCACTGTGTTTATTATACCTGTACTGTGACATCACTTGTTTATTATACCTGTACTGTGACATCACTGTGTTTATTATACCTGTACTGTGACATCACTGTGTTTATTATACAGTACTATGACTACTGTGTTTTTATCAGGTTACTACTGTGTTTATTATACCTGTACTGTGACATTACTGTGTATTATTATACCAGTACTGTGACATTCACTGGTTTATTATACCGTACTGTGACATCACTGTGTTATTATACCAGTACTGTGACATCACTGTGTTTATTATACCGTACTGTACATCACTGTGTTATTATACTGTACTGTGACATCACTGTGTTTATTATACCTGTACTGTGACATCACTGTGTTTATTATACCTGTACTGTGACATCACTGTGTTTATTACCTACTGTACATCACTGTGTTATTAACCAGTCTGTACATACATACAGTAGGTGCATATGTGTTATATACCTGTACTGAATACTGTGTTAACGTACGTGAATTACTGTGTTTATTATACCTGTACTGTGACATTACTGAATCCGACTGTGAATTTATATCTACTGTGACATCACTGTGCTTATTATCTGTACTGTGACTACTTGTTTTTATACTGTACTGTGACATTACTGTGTTTATTATACCTGTACTGTGACTGTCATGTATAGTGTACAGTTCTATAGCGTCTTGTGCTTGGGTGCGAGGAAAACAAGGAGACATAGGTTGAAATGAAATGACTTGTATTACTTCATACAAGCATGCTGAAAAGTTCACACAGTTTGCAGGAACAGCGACAGGAGACACAGCAGGCCAGAGTAACTTCAAGCACTACAATAAATCTCCAAAGCAGGTTCAGGATCTCTTCTCTGTACCGTAATTCCTCTGCAAACATGGATTCACCAAACAGCAGGTTTCCAGAGTCCAAAAGTGTTCCAAGGTTCCTCAGTAGGGAATAGCTGGAGTACAAGTCCAAGGCTTCCAGGAGTCAGGTCACAGACTGACTGAGGCTTGATTCAGGAGCACTGATTGTTCAGCTGAGGCTGCTTAAGAAGCAAGAGGGAAGAATCAGGGCGGGAACATGAAAACTGGAAACTCCATATTAACTGAGGGCAAGAGCTGCAGAAAGACAGAAAGCAAAATGGCCGACGAAAAACTGAGTTTCAAGGAACATGTCAACAGAGACAAAGAACCTTACAGTGACATCACTGTGTTTATTATATCTGTACTGTGACATCACTGTGTTCATTATACCTGTACTGATATCACTGTGTTTATTATACCTGTACTGTGACATCACTGTGTTTATTATACCTGTACTGACATCACTGTGTTTGTTATACCTGTACTGACATTACTGTGTTTATTATACCAGTACTGTGACATTACTGTGTTTATTATACCTGTACTGTGACATCAATGTTTATTATACCAGAAATGAGACATCACTGTGTTTATTATACCTTTACTGTGACATCACTGTGTTTATTATACCAGTACTGTGACATCACTGTGTTTATTATACCTGTACTGTGACATCACTGTGTTTATTATACCAGTACTTTGACATCAATGTTTATTATACCAGAAATGAGACATCACTGTGTTTATTATACCTTTACTGTGACATCACTGTGTTTATTATACCTGTACTGTGACATCACTGTGTTTATTATACCTGTACTGTGACATTACTGTGTTTATTATACCTGTACTGTGACATCACTGTGTTTATTATACCTGTACTGTGACATTACTGTGTTTATTATACCTGTACTGACATTACTGTGTTTATTATACCTGTACTGTGACATCACTGTGTTTATTATACCTGTACTGTGACATTACTGTGTTTATTATACCTGTACTGTGACATCACTGTGTTTATTATACCTGTACTGTGACATTACTGTGTTTATTATACCTGTACTGACATTACTGTGTTTATTATACCTGTACTGTGACATTACTGTGTTTATTATACTTGTACTCTGACATTACTGTGTTTATTATACCTGTACTGTGACATCACTGTGTTTATTATACCAGTACTGTGACATTACTGTGTTTATTATACCTGTACTGTGACATCACTGTGTTTATTATACCTGTACTGTGACATCACTGTGTTTATTATACCTGTACTGACATTACTGTGTTTATTATACCTGTACTGTGAAATCACTGTGTTTATTATACCTGTACTGACATTACTGTGTTTATTATACCTGTACTGTGACATCACTGTGTTTATTATACCTGTACTGTGACATTACTGTGTTTATTATACCAGTACTGTGACATCACTGTGTTTATTATACCAGTACTGTGACATTACTGTGTTTATTATAGCTGTACTGTGACATCACTGTGTTTATTATACCTGTACTGTGACATCACTGTGTTTATTATACCTGTACTGTGACATTACTGTGTTTATTATACCAGTACTGTGACATCACTGTGTGTATTATACCTGTACTGTGACATTACTGTGTTTATTATACCAGTACTGTGACATTACTGTGTTTATTATACCAGTACTGTGACATTACTGTGTTTATTATACCTGTACTGTGACATTACTGTGTTTATTATACCAGTACTGTGACATTACTGTGTTTATTATACCAGTACTGTGACATTACTGTGTTTATTATACCTGTACTGTGACATTACTGTGTTTATTATACCTGTACTGTGACATCACTGTGTTTATTATACCTGTACTGTGACATCACTGTGTTTATTATACCAGTACTGTGACATCACTGTGTTTATTATACCAGTACTGTGACATCACTGTGTTTATTATACCTGTACTGTGACATCACTGTGTTTATTATACCTGTTGTAACATTTCCAGGGGATATAGCTCTAGGATCGCTGTCTGGGTAGACTCTCTGAGTCCAAGAGGGCCTGAACCCGCTTATCAGCATACCCCATGTCCCCAACAGCTGGAACGCTCTTACCGGGAGAGTTCGGCGTCCGGGAACTCTGAAGTGACGACCTCTCAGACGGCTGTACCTCAGGAGGAAGGGCCCAGATGTACCGGTCCAGTACTACCTTTTCGACCATTTGGGCAGGGGTGCTGACGTCAGGTTCCAGCCACTTTTTTACTAAAGAAATCAAGTCATACATTTGTGAGCGAGCCGGCTTGTCTCGACTGTATCCCCAGTTATGTACTCTCCTAGCACGGACTGCAGCCGTCACACCCAGGCGGGCAAGAATCTCCGCTTTCAGCTTGTTATAGTCCTTGCTGTCCTGCTCGTTGAGGTCAAAATAGGCTTTTTGGGGTTCCCCAGTCAGATAGGGCGCGACCACCATAGCCCATTCAGACTGTGGCAGACTCTCCTTCTCAGCCAATCTCTCAAATACGGCCAGATATGCCTCCACATCGTCATGAGGTGTCATCTTTTGCAGAGTCTGTTTTACCGCCTTCTTTACAGCGGATAATGCCGGTGACCCGGCGTCCTTACTTGAGGACGAGGTGCTGCGAGTTCTTTGTATTGCTGCAACTTGCTCCATTAATAACCGTTTGGTCTCCTGCTGCTGCTGATGCATGCTCTGCATGCTTTGCTGGCTCTGGACCAGGTGCTTAACTAGCTCCTCCATACTGCCAGACTTCCTGGGCTGGTTAACAGCCTTCACCCAAGACATACACACTCCACAGTCTTTTCCACCTAAAAAAATTCAGCTCTGCTGTGCAGACACCTTTTTTTTTTTCTTTTTTTTTTCTTTGCAAAGTCTATTAGGGCTCCTGTCTCTTTAAGACTGCTCCAAACAGACGTTTCTGCTGACACACTTTTTTTTTTTCTCTCTGCTGCTATTTCAACAGACTTCACCTTTATTGCTGTCTCTAAGCCACCGTGCTGCATGCACACTCCAGCACTAACTGTATCAGCCACTGTGCTGCCCCAGCATTCTCCGCCAATTGTAACATTTCCAGGGGATATAGCTCTAGGATCGCTGTCTGGGTAGACAGAATGGCACGAAAACAGTTCATTCAGACAGCAGTTCTGGTGTAAAACTGGCCGCAACCAGCTTTATTAAAGTCCACAGCAAACAGATAAAAATAAAGCATAAACAGAAAACCTGGGCTTGTCTAGCCACTAATTACACATAGATCGATTGCCCTGTCTATCCGGTCCCGGCTCTACCAGCCTGACCCAGAACAACACATATGATATATGTTACCAGTATGGAGTTTCACAGATACTCCTCCTTGTGTCTGAAGGCCCCTTCAGCGTCCAGACTTGAGAGAGATCCACTCCTATTCAGCCGCTATTCGCACGGATTCGCACTGAGACTACTCCTGTGTCCGGGGTCCTTCCTGCACCCAGACTGAGATAGCTCAAACTCCTGGAGACTGCTTCTTGTGCCGGGACACCTTCCTGTGTCCAGACTGAGCCAGCTCCCACACTCCTGGAGACTGCTTCTTGTGCCGGGACACCTTTCCTGTGTCCAGACTAAGCCAGCTCCCACTCCTGGAGACTGCTTCTTGTGCCGGGACACCTCCCTGTGTCCGGGCTAAGCCAGCTCTCAGACTGTGTTTCAACACACCTACTTCTGGTCTCCTAATTAACACCTGAGTGATTTCAGGCCTGAGCTGCAAGTGTGTAATGAATGTAAGGTGTAGTGACCTTTCTCTACCACTAGGTTTACAAAGCCACACATTTCCCTTATACCTAGGTGAAATGTACACCCCATTCAACACATATTCACTCACTGTCTCACATATCCCCTCCCTCTTTTCCAGACCGGAGGGCTGGTCATCCAGACCGGAGGGCTGGTCAACAATCCAACAGAGACAGTGAACTCTGGACCAATCATGGCCCTCATCAGCTTCATCTTCACCACTGTCATCACCAACATCAGCTTTCTCTTCATCTGAAGCATCCGCACTACCCTGTACCTTCCCAGGCCTATACTCTCTGCGGGCATTGGGTATCCTGCACGGTTTCATCTTGACCTTAGGGCCGGGCTCAGTTTCGATATAGTGCCTGGCCAGAGAAGTACGACCCGGCACATCAGAACACTTCTGCTGACTCTTCCTCAGAAACTCACGTACCTCCTCTGCTACCACGCATTCCTCATTTGCACTGGTTGCTTTATGGTCATCAGATGATTCACTATCACTATCTGACCCTCTTCTCTCAGCCACATCTGGCTCACCATCAGGGTTATACAATTCATTTTCATTCATATCCTGCTCACTGTCAGGGTTATACAATTCATTTTCATTCACATCCTGATCTGGAACCTTAGTTAACATGTCATCCACAACATTAACTTCACCATCTGGTCCCTCAAGTATGTGACTATGTGACAACCCCAGCACTATACTTCCATATAGCTCAGGTACTAGGAGCTGACTCACGACTTCTCCCTGGACTTCAGTGTCCCTATACAATAGGTTATTGTTCATGGCAGCTTGAGGAAACCTCTCCTCAGAGCCAGGCTCTTGGGGAACCTCATTCAGAACAATTACATTTTCCTGTGCCGTTTTAAGAGTGGGGTCTCGCACCGGCTCACTCCCAAAATTGTCACAGGACACAGGCAGGTCAGGGACACTCGGTTCCCGAGAACCACCATCCTCGTCTCCCAACATCACCTGCAAAGGAATTTCATCTTTATCATGATCATCATCAGTATCATCACTATTATGATTAGCATCATCATCATTATCAATATCAGCATCATCATCATGGTCATCATCATTATCATGATCATCATTATCATTATCAATATCAGCATCATTATCATGGTCATCATCATTATCACATAATTTTAATGGCCCACTAGCATTGTGTTCCGCCCCTCGGGACTGCGCACCCTCAATAGGAGCTTCATCACACTGTTCATCAGAATCACCCTTCCCCCAGAGATCCTCAGACCGGGGAAAGTCATTACCCAATATGATGGGTTGCACCAGGTTCTTCACTACCCCCCCTTCATATGAAACCTCCCCGAGTTTGGGGACCAAGTCCACGGCAGTCTCTGGGTAGACTTTGGTGTCTCCATGGATGCACACCATACTCAGGTGCTTATCAGGGATGAAGTCCCTATCAATCAGGCTGTCACATATGGAAGTCACTGGACTCTCTGAGTCCAAGAGGGCCTGAACCCGCTTATCAGCATACCCCATGTCCCCAACAGCTGGAACGCTCTTACCGGGAGAGTTCGGCGTCCGGGAACTCTGAAGTGACGACCTCTCAGACGGCTGTACCTCAGGAGGAAGGGCCCAGATGTACCGGTCCAGTACTACCTTTTCGACCATTTGGGCAGGGGTGCTGACGTCAGGTTCCAGCCACTTTTTTACTAAAGAAATCAAGTCATACATTTGTGAGCGAGCCGGCTTGTCTCGACTGTATCCCCAGTTATGTACTCTCCTAGCACGGACTGCAGCCGTCACACCCAGGCGGGCAAGAATCTCCGCTTTCAGCTTGTTATAGTCCTTGCTGTCCTGCTCGTTGAGGTCAAAATAGGCTTTTTGGGGTTCCCCAGTCAGATAGGGCGCGACCACCATAGCCCATTCAGACTGTGGCAGACTCTCCTTCTCAGCCAATCTCTCAAATACGGCCAGATATGCCTCCACATCGTCATGAGGTGTCATCTTTTGCAGAGTCTGTTTTACCGCCTTCTTTACAGCGGATAATGCCGGTGACCCGGCGTCCTTACTTGAGGACGAGGTGCTGCGAGTTCTTTGTATTGCTGCAACTTGCTCCATTAATAACCGTTTGGTCTCCTGCTGCTGATGATGCATGCTCTGCATGCTTTGCTGGCTCTGGACCAGGTGCTTAACTAGCTCCTCCATACTGCCAGACTTCCTGGGCTGGTTAACAGCCTTCACCCAAGACATACACACTCCACAGTCTTTTCCACCTAAAAAAATTCAGCTCTGCTGTGCAGACACCTTTTTTTTTTTTTTTTTTTCTTTGCAAAGTCTATTAGGGCTCCTGTCTCTTTAAGACTGCTCCAAACAGACGTTTCTGCTGACACACTTTTTTTTTTTCTCTCTGCTGCTATTTCAACAGACTTCACCTTTATTGCTGTCTCTAAGCCACCGTGCTGCATGCACACTCCAGCACTAACTGTATCAGCCACTGTGCTGCCCCAGCATTCTCCGCCAATTGTAACATTTCCAGGGGATATAGCTCTAGGATCGCTGTCTGGGTAGACAGAATGGCACGAAAACAGTTCATTCAGACAGCAGTTCTGGTGTAAAACTGGCCGCAACCAGCTTTATTAAAGTCCACAGCAAACAGATAAAAATAAAGCATAAACAGAAAACCTGGGCTTGTCTAGCCACTAATTACACATAGATCGATTGCCCTGTCTATCCGGGTCCCGGCTCTACCAGCCTGACCCAGAACAACACATATGATATATGTTACCAGTATGGAGTTTCACAGATACTCCTCCTTGTGTCTGAAGGCCCCTTCAGCGTCCAGACTTGAGAGAGATCCACTCCTATTCAGCCGCTATTCGCACGGATTCGCACTGAGACTACTCCTGTGTCCGGGGTCCTTCCTGCACCCAGACTGAGATAGCTCAAACTCCTGGAGACTGCTTCTTGTGCCGGGACACCTTCCTGTGTCCAGACTGAGCCAGCTCCCACACTCCTGGAGACTGCTTCTTGTGCCGGGACACCTTTCCTGTGTCCAGACTAAGCCAGCTCCCACTCCTGGAGACTGCTTCTTGTGCCGGGACACCTCCCTGTGTCCGGGCTAAGCCAGCTCTCAGACTGTGTTTCAACACACCTACTTCTGGTCTCCTAATTAACACCTGAGTGATTTCAGGCCTGAGCTGCAAGTGTGTAATGAATGTAAGGTGTAGTGACCTTTCTCTACCACTAGGTTTACAAAGCCACACATTTCCCTTATACCTAGGTGAAATGTACACCCCATTCAACACATATTCACTCACTGTCTCACATATCCCCTCCCTCTTTTCCAGACCGGAGGGCTGGTCATCCAGACCGGAGGGCTGGTCAACAATCCAACAGAGACAGTGAACTCTGGACCAATCATGGCCCTCATCAGCTTCATCTTCACCACTGTCATCACCAACATCAGCTTTCTCTTCATCTGAAGCATCCGCACTACCCTGTACCTTCCCAGGCCTATACTCTCTGCGGGCATTGGGTATCCTGCACGGTTTCATCTTGACCTTAGGGCCGGGCTCAGTTTCGATATAGTGCCTGGCCAGAGAAGTACGACCCGGCACATCAGAACACTTCTGCTGACTCTTCCTCAGAAACTCACGTACCTCCTCTGCTACCACGCATTCCTCATTTGCACTGGTTGCTTTATGGTCATCAGATGATTCACTATCACTATCTGACCCTCTTCTCTCAGCCACATCTGGCTCACCATCAGGGTTATACAATTCATTTTCATTCATATCCTGCTCACTGTCAGGGTTATACAATTCATTTTCATTCACATCCTGATCTGGAACCTTAGTTAACATGTCATCCACAACATTAACTTCACCATCTGGTCCCTCAAGTATGTGACTATGTGACAACCCCAGCACTATACTTCCATATAGCTCAGGTACTAGGAGCTGACTCACGACTTCTCCCTGGACTTCAGTGTCCCTATACAATAGGTTATTGTTCATGGCAGCTTGAGGAAACCTCTCCTCAGAGCCAGGCTCTTGGGGAACCTCATTCAGAACAATTACATTTTCCTGTGCCGTTTTAAGAGTGGGGTCTCGCACCGGCTCACTCCCAAAATTGTCACAGGACACAGGCAGGTCAGGGACACTCGGTTCCCGAGAACCACCATCCTCGTCTCCCAACATCACCTGCAAAGGAATTTCATCTTTATCATGATCATCATCAGTATCATCACTATTATGATTAGCATCATCATCATTATCAATATCAGCATCATCATCATGGTCATCATCATTATCATGATCATCATTATCATTATCAATATCAGCATCATTATCATGGTCATCATCATTATCACATAATTTTAATGGCCCACTAGCATTGTGTTCCGCCCCTCGGGACTGCGCACCCTCAATAGGAGCTTCATCACACTGTTCATCAGAATCACCCTTCCCCCAGAGATCCTCAGACCGGGGAAAGTCATTACCCAATATGACGGGTTGCACCAGGTTCTTCACTACCCCCCCTTCATATGAAACCTCCCCGAGTTTGGGGACCAAGTCCACGGCAGTCTCTGGGTAGACTTTGGTGTCTCCATGGATGCACACCATACTCAGGTGCTTATCAGGGATGAAGTCCCTATCAATCAGGATGTCACATATGGAAGTCACTGGACTCTCTGAGTCCAAGAGGGCCTGAACCCGCTTATCAGCATACCCCATGTCCCCAACAGCTGGAACGCTCTTACCGGGAGAGTTCGGCGTCCGGGAACTCTGAAGTGACGACCTCTCAGACGGCTGTACCTCAGGAGGAAGGGCCCAGATGTACCGGTCCAGTACTACCTTTTCGACCATTTGGGCAGGGGTGCTGACGTCAGGTTCCAGCCACTTTTTTACTAAAGAAATCAAGTCATACATTTGTGAGCGAGCCGGCTTGTCTCGACTGTATCCCCAGTTATGTACTCTCCTAGCACGGACTGCAGCCGTCACACCCAGGCGGGCAAGAATCTCCGCTTTCAGCTTGTTATAGTCCTTGCTGTCCTGCTCGTTGAGGTCAAAATAGGCTTTTTGGGGTTCCCCAGTCAGATAGGGCGCGACCACCATAGCCCATTCAGACTGTGGCAGACTCTCCTTCTCAGCCAATCTCTCAAATACGGCCAGATATGCCTCCACATCGTCATGAGGTGTCATCTTTTGCAGAGTCTGTTTTACCGCCTTCTTTACAGCGGATAATGCCGGTGACCCGGCGTCCTTACTTGAGGACGAGGTGCTGCGAGTTCTTTGTATTGCTGCAACTTGCTCCATTAATAACCGTTTGGTCTCCTGCTGCTGCTGATGCATGCTCTGCATGCTTTGCTGGCTCTGGACCAGGTGCTTAACTAGCTCCTCCATACTGCCAGACTTCCTGGGCTGGTTAACAGCCTTCACCCAAGACATACACACTCCACAGTCTTTTCCACCTAAAAAATTCAGCTCTGCTGTGCAGACACCTTTTTTTTTTTTTTTTTTTCTTTGCAAAGTCTATTAGGGCTCCTGTCTCTTTAAGACTGCTCCAAACAGACGTTTCTGCTGACACACTTTTTTTTTTTCTCTCTGCTGCTATTTCAACAGACTTCACCTTTATTGCTGTCTCTAAGCCACCGTGCTGCATGCACACTCCAGCACTAACTGTATCAGCCACTGTGCTGCCCCAGCATTCTCCGCCAATTGTAACATTTCCAGGGGATATAGCTCTAGGATCGCTGTCTGGGTAGACAGAATGGCACGAAAACAGTTCATTCAGACAGCAGTTCTGGTGTAAAACTGGCCGCAACCAGCTTTATTAAAGTCCACAGCAAACAGATAAAAATAAAGCATAAACAGAAAACCTGGGCTTGTCTAGCCACTAATTACACATAGATCGATTGCCCTGTCTATCCGGGTCCCGGCTCTACCAGCCTGACCCAAAACAACACATATGATATATGTTACCAGTATGGAGTTTCACAGATACTCCTCCTTGTGTCTGAAGGCCCCTTCAGCGTCCAGACTTGAGAGAGATCCACTCCTATTCAGCCGCTATTCGCACGGATTCGCACTGAGACTACTCCTGTGTCCGGGGTCCTTCCTGCACCCAGACTGAGATAGCTCAAACTCCTGGAGACTGCTTCTTGTGCCGGGACACCTTCCTGTGTCCAGACTGAGCCAGCTCCCACACTCCTGGAGACTGCTTCTTGTGCCGGGACACCTTTCCTGTGTCCAGACTAAGCCAGCTCCCACTCCTGGAGACTGCTTCTTGTGCCGGGACACCTCCCTGTGTCCGGGCTAAGCCAGCTCTCAGACTGTGTTTCAACACACCTACTTCTGGTCTCCTAATTAACACCTGAGTGATTTCAGGCCTGAGCTGCAAGTGTGTAATGAATGTAAGGTGTAGTGACCTTTCTCTACCACTAGGTTTACAAAGCCACACATTTCCCTTATACCTAGGTGAAATGTACACCCCATTCAACACATATTCACTCACTGTCTCACACTGTACTGTGACATCACTGTGTTTATTATACCAGTACTGTGACATCACTGTGTTTATTATACCTGTACTGACATTACTGTGTTTATTATACCTGTACTGTGACATCACTGCTTATTATACCTGTACTGTGACATTACTGTGTTTATTATACCTGTACTGTGACATTACTGTGTTTATTATACCTGTACTATGACATCACTGTGTTTATTATACCTGTACTGTGACATTACTGTGTTTATTATACCTGTACTGTGACATTACTGTGTTTATTATACCAGTACTGTGACATCACTGTGTTTATTATATCAGTACTGTGACATCACTGTGTTTATTATACCAGTACTGTGACATTACTATGTTTATTATAGCTGTACTGTGACATCACTGTGTTTATTATACCAGTACTGTGACATCACTGTGTTTATTATACCAGTACTGTGACATTACTGTGTTTATTATAGCTGTACTGTGACATCACTGTGTTTATTATACCTGTACTGTGACATCACTCTGTTTATTATACCTGTACTGTGACATTACTGTGTTTATTATACCTGTACTGACATTACTGTGTTTATAATACCTGTACTGTGAAATCACTGTGTTTATTATACTTGTACTGTGACATTACTGTGTTTATTATACCTGTACTGACTTTACTGTGTTTATTATACCTGTACTGTGACATCACTGTGTTTATTATACCTGTACTGTGACATTACTGTGTTTATTATACCTGTACTGACATTACTGTGTTTATTATACCAGTACTGTGACATTACTGTGTTTATTATACTTGTACTGTGACATTACTGTGTTTATTATACCTGTACTGTGACATCACTGTGTTTATTATACCAGTACTGTGACATTACTGTGTTTATTATACCTGTACTGTGACATCACTGTGTTTATTATACCTGTACTGACATTACTGTGTTTATTATACCTGTACTGTGACATTACTGTGTTTATTATACCTGTACTGTGACATTACTGTATTTATTATACTTGTACTGTGACATTACTGTGTTTATTATACCTGTACTGTGACATCACTGTGTTTATTATACCAGTACTGTGACATTACTGTGTTTATTATACCTGTACTGTGACATTACTGTGTTTATTATACCAGTACTGTGACATCACTGTGTTTATTATACCAGTACTGTGACATTACTGTGTTTATTATACCTGTACTGTGACATTACTGTGTTTATTATACCTGTACTGTGACATCACTGTGTTTATTATACCTGTCCTGTGACATTACTGTGTTTATTATAAATGTACTGACATTACTGTGTTTATTATACCTGTACTGTGACATTACTGTGTTTATTATACCTGTACTGACTTTACTGTGTTTATTATACCAGTACTGTGACATTACTGTGTTTATTATACTTGTACTGTGACATTACTGTGTTTATTATACCTGTACTGACATTACTGTGTTTATTATACCTGTACTGTGACATCACTGTGTTTATTATACCTGTACTTTGACATTACTGTGTTTATTATACCTGTACTGACATTACTGTGTTTATTATACCTGTACTGTGACATTACTGTGTTTATTATACCTGTACTGTGACATCACTGTGTTTATTATACCTGTACTGTGACATTACTGTGTTTATTATGTAGCGTCGGCGTCCCTGCCTTCTGCCAGGCAGGGACGCTGTTCCCCTGCGACAGCGTCCTCTGCCAGGCAGGGACGTCGCCCCCCTTACCCGCGCTCAGCATCCTCCTTCCGCCCTGCTGGGGCCGCGCGCTCCTTCCCTGCTACTGGACTTAGGGCGCGCGCCCGCGCCCTCCCCCGCTCTTAAAGGGGCCGCGCGCATCTTTCAAAAAGGTCCCCGGCCAATGCCGGAGGACTCCACCCTATATAAAGTACTTCCTCCTTAATGGAGGTGCCCGAGCAATGTTGTTATTGCACTGTTCACTACTCTGCTTTAGCCCTCAGGGTCCGTTACCAGTTACCTGCCTGTTTCCTGCCAGTTTTGCTGTCTGCTACCTGCCCGCAAGCCTGCCTGGAGGTTTGGCCGTCTCATGCGGTGACTATCGGCAATTCCAGAGAACCTCGCCTGCTCACTTGCGGGCGCTCATCTGCCATCTGCCTGCAAATCTACCTGGAGGTTCGGCCATCACCTGCGGTGTCCATCGGCTATTCCAGAGACTTTCGCCTGCTCACTTGGGGGCGCTCATCCGCCATCTGCCTGCAAGTCTACCTGGAGGTTCAGCCATCACCTGCGGTGTCCATTGGCTATTCCAGAGACTCTCGCCTGCTCACTTGGGGGCGCTCATCTGTCATCTGCCTGCTAGCCTACCGGGAGGCTCCACCATCTCAGGTCGTATATACCTGTATATTCAGAGACTGTCCCGGTCCCTTGCCTGCCTGTTTATCCAGAGACTGCCCAGGTCACTTGCCGTGACTACCTGCTTGTCTACCCAGAGACTGCCCCGGTCACTTGCCGTGACTACCTGCCTGTCTACCCAGAGACTGCCCCGGTCACTTGCCGTGACCTCCCACCTGTCTGTCCAGAGACTGCCCCCGTCACTTGCAGTGACTCCCTGTCCGTCTCCCCGGGCGCCACCCGCTCCTTTACAAGGAAAGCCTCCTTGTATAATAAAGCTCAGTGGTTCCGCCTCCCAGACCCGTTACAGTTTGCTCGGGCCATGGAACCCGGTGGCACCCAAACTCCCTCGCTCTCTGACCTGTGTCATGAACTGTCTCGTCAGAGGTCTCAACAGGAGTCCATCCTGGGTCACCTGCGGAATGTTAATTCCCGCCTGGACACCCTGACTACTTCACCAGCAACCACCGCGGGCGCCATGACTCGCAATCCGGCAGTTCCGCTGCTTACCAATTCCGTGGTTTCCGTTCCTGGACCTCGACTTTCAGCTCCTCCTCGGTTTGGAGGCGACCCTGCTCTGGCTCGGGGTTTCATTAACCAGTGCACCCTGCATTTTGAACTCCTGGCACACCAGTTTAACTCCGACCGGGCCAAAATTGCCTTCATCATGTCCCATCTCACCGGAGAGGCCCTGGCCTGGCTAAATCCTCTTTGGGAGAGAGAGGATCCTCTGGTGTCTGACCTGTCTGCTTTTCTCTCAGCCTTCCGGAAGGTATTCGACGAACCCGGACGGAAGACCTCCTCTGCATCTTCTCTGCTGCGTCTCCGTCAGGGAAGTCTCACCGTGGGTCAATATGCCATACGGTTCCGTACCCTTGCCTCGGAGTTAGCTTGGGATAATGACGCTCTGATTTCTGTCTTCTGAGAGGGTCTGTCCGGCCGTATTAAAGATGAACTTGCCGGTCGGGACATTCCAACCTCTCTCGATGACCTAATAACTCTTGCCAATCGAATTGATCTGCGGTTCCAGGAGCGCGCTAAAGAGGTCACCCGTGAGAGAAGGTTTCCTCGTCTAGCTCCTTCTTTTCAGAGACCTGTAACTCCTTCCGTTTCTCCTCAGGTACACTCTTCTGAGCCTATGCAAGTCGACCAGACCAAGATGGTCAAAGCCCGTCAGGACTTACGCCGTACCGAGGGGAGTTGCTTCTACTGTGGCAGTAAGGAGCACTGGATCCGTACCTGCCCAGAGAGGTCGGGAAACGCCTGTGTCTAGGTTCGCTCAGAGAGGTCCACCTAGACAAAAATAAATCCTCTTCATCTCTGCTGTTGTCAGTCTCAATTCTCCTCGGTGAGAACCGTTATTTCGAACTAGCCCAACTTGATTCTGGAGCAGCCAGGAATCTTGTTTCACAGGCTCTAGTGGAAAAATATCGCATTCCTACCAAACCTCTGGTTGAACCAGTATCTGTTGCTGCTGTGGATGGGGGTCTCCTACCACGTCCCATCCAACTTATCACTGAAGCCATAACCCTGCAGGTGGGAATGCTGCATTCTGAGAGCATCTCGTTTCATGTTCTGCCTGGACTCTCGCACGCTTTCTTACTAGGTCTGCCTTGGCTCCAAAAGCATGCACCCGTGCTCGACTGGCAGACTGGAGAGATCCTTCGCTGGGGACAGGACTGTCATAAAACTTGTTTGGTTCCTGTTCATCCCGTCCGTCCTTCTCCTACACCAACTAATCTACCAGGTTCCATATTGGTCTTTCGCTGATGTCTTTAATAAAAAGGAAGCAGAGACATTACCCCCTCACAGACCGTATGATTGCCCGATCGACCTGCTACCCGGTACTACGCCCCCCCGTGGGCGTATTTACCCATTGTCCGCTGCTGAGACCAGGTCGATGTCCGAATATATCGAGGAGAATTTGGCTAAGGGATTCATCCGGAAATCCACCTCCCCACGGGAGCAGGTTTCTTCTTCGTTAAAAAGAAAGACGGCTCTCTCCGTCCCTGCATTGACTACAGAGGCCTAAATTTGATCACGGTGAAGAATAAGTACCCTCTTCCGCTCATTCCAGAATTGTTTGATCGTCTGAGGGGGGCTAGAATCTTCACCAAACTGGATCTTCGTGGGGCATATAACCTGGTCCGTATCCGTCGGGGAGATGAATGGAAGACGGCATTCAATACCCGGGACGGCCACTACGAGTATTTGGTAATGCCCTTTGGTCTCTGTAATGCTCCAGCAGTCTTTCAGGAGTTGGTCAATGACATCTTCCGGGACCTTCTCTACTCCTGCGTTGTGGTGTACCTAGACGACATCTTGGTCTTCTCTCCGGATCTCCAGTCTCACCGGAGGGATGTTCGTCAGGTTCTGCTCAGGCTCAGGCAGAATCACCTCTTCGCCAAATATGAGAAGTGCCTCTTTGAGCAGACCTCGCTTCCGTTTTTGGGTTACATCATTTCTCAGACAGGCCTACGAATGGATCCGGAGAAACTGTCTGCCATCGAGAAATGGCCCCGACCGGAGGGGTTGAAGGCCATTCAGCGGTTCCTGGGATTCGCCAATTATTACCGTCTTTTCATACCGCACTTCTCTTCCCGGACTGCTCCAATCTCCGCGCTCACCCGCAAGGATGCTAATCCCAAACAGTGGACGCCCGAAGCAGAGGAGGCCTTTCTTTCTTTAAAACAGGCCTTCTCTTCCTCTCCAGTGCTGCATCGCCCGGACGGCAACAAGCAGTTCTTCCTGAAGGTGGACGCTTCCTCTTCTGGAGCCGGAGCGGTACTTACTCAAAAATCTTCATCTGGGAGGATGGTATCTTGCGGCTTCTTCTCCAAACTCTTCTCCTCTTCTGAGCGCAATTACTCCATAGGAGACCGAGAGTTATTGGCCATCAAGCTGGCATTGGAGGAGTGGCGTTACCTACTCGAGGGGGCTCTTCATCCGGTAATCATTTACACTGACCACAAAAATCTGGCTTACCTCCAGCATGCCCAGAGACTTAACCCTCGCCAAGCCCGGTGGTCCTTGTTTTTTGCCCGCTTTGATTTTCTCTTACATTTTCGCCCGGCCGACAAGAACATCAAGGCGGACGCCTTGTCCCGGTCCTTCCTGGTGTCGGATCTCGAGGAGGAACCTAAACATATCATCGATCCCGCCAGAGTGATGCGGGTGGCTCCCGTGAGTCTAAATCGTCTCCCTCCTGGCAAGACGTTCGTATCGGTAACCGATCGGGAGAGAATCCTACACTGGGGTCATTCGTCTAAACTAGCTGGCCACGCTGGTCAGAAAAAGACCCTCCAGCTCATTACTCGGCATTACTGGTGGCCTATCCTGCACAAGGACGTAATAGACTTTGTTTCTGCCTGTGTCTCCTGTGCCCGCAACAAAGTTCCGAGACACCTGCCTGCCGGCCGTCTTCTTCCGCTTCCTGTACCCGCTGCTCCCTGGCAGCATATAGCCATGGACTTCATAACAGATCTGCCCGTCTCTGCCGGTTGTACGGTCATTTGGGTGGTCGTTGACCGATTTTCCAAGATGGCTCACTTCATTCCCCTGCCAGGGCTTCCGTCTGCACCCGAGTTGGCTAAAGATTTTATCCGCCACATCTTCCGTCTTCATGGTCTGCCTCGTCACATTGTGTCGGATCGTGGGGTACAGTTCACCTCACGTTTCTGGAGAGCCACTTGTAAGTTGCTAGACGTCACCTTGGATTTCTCCTCCGCTTACCACCCGCAGTCCAATGGACAAGTCGAGCGAATCAATCAGAATCTGACCAGTTATCTCGTTAATGCCCACCATTCTGATTGGGTGGATCTCCTGCCTTGGGCCGAATTCTCTTACAACAATCACGAGAGCGAATCTTCCTCCAAATCTCCGTTTTTTGTAGTCTTCGGTCAACACCCCCGGATCCCTGTTCCTCTCTCCATCTCTGTGGACAATCCAGCTGCGGAATCTCTGGTTAACGAATTTTCCTCCATATGGGAGAGTACCCGGTCCGCACTCATTCTGTCATCCGAGCGCATGAAGAGACATGCTGACAAAAGACATTTGGATCCTCATCAATTCCGTCCTGGGGATAAGGTCTGGCTTTCGTCCAAGTATGTCCGGCTCAAGATTCCTTCCTACAAGTTAGGTCCTCGGTTCATCGGTCCTTTTGAGATCATCAGTCAGATCAACCCGGTGTCCTATAAATTGAAACTCCCGGCCAATTTGCGGATTCCTAACTCCTTCCATGTATCTCTCCTCAAACCGGTGGTACTTAACTCTTTTGTCAAGTCTACAGGTACACCTCCTGCTCCAGTGTCTGCTGAAGACGAATTTGAGGTAGAGAACATTCTGGCCACCAAAAGGGTAGGAAGAAAGACCTATTTTCTGGTGGATTGGAAGGGGTTTGGTCCTGAGGAGAGAACGTGGGAGCCTCGGGAGAACATCCATGCCCCTCTCATCCTTAGCTAAATTTCTTTCTGGCCAAAAAAGGGAGGGGCCTAAGGGGGGGGTACTGTAGCGTCTGCGTCCCTGCCTTCTGCCAGGCAGGGACGCTGTTCCCCTGCGAGAGCGTCCTCTGCCAGGCAGGGACGTCGCCCCCCTTACCCGCGCTCAGCGTCCTCCTTCCGCCCTGCTGGGGCCGCGCGCTCCTTTCCTGCTACTGGACTTAGGGCACCCGCGCCCACGCCCTCCCCCGCTCTTAAAGGGGCCACGCGCATCTTTCAAAAAGGTCCCCAGCCAATGCCGGAGGACTCCACCCTATATAAAGTACTTCCTCCTTAATGGAGGTGCCCGAGCAATGTTGTTATTGCACTGTTCACTACTCTGCTTTAGCCCTCAGGGTCCGTTACCAGTTACCTGCCTGTTTCCTGCCAGTTTTGCTGTCTGCTACCTGCCCGCAAGCCTGCCTGGAGGTTTGGCCGTCTCATGCGGTGACTATCGGCAATTCCAGAGAACCTCGCCTGCTCACTTGGGGGCGCTCATCTGCCATCTGCCTGTCATGTGTGCATTGCCACGAAGATCGTCGCGGTTGCACATTTTGACTTCTCACAGCTGAGCTGCTGTTTCTTTGTGTTTGGCAGCTAGGGAGTTAATTCTGTCTGTGCTCGGTTCTGGGACTGGGTGCAGTTTCTCCCGGCTGCAATTGTTTATTTGTTGATTGGTTTCCTTTAAATTCCTGGTTGTCTGCTTGAGGAGTTGCCAGTGAAACCTTCATGCAGACCACAGATAGGAATGAATCTGTATAGACTTTAGTTGTGAGCTCCTTAGTTGTTCTAAGCTCAACTTGGTTAGAGTTTATTTCCCAGACCATTTATTTTCCTTTGGTGTTTGAGTGTGTATGCAAGCGAGTGTTATCCTGTCTGTCTTATATGTCTAATCTGTGTATTTAGCTAAGATCAGCCCATATCCCTTTGGTGGTAGTCAGGATCCTTCTTAGGACTGATTACAGGGTTCAGGGTCTGATAGGAGACAGGGTTAGGTTGGAGACTTGGACCTCTGAACCATTATCAGTACCTCCAAGGTGAGGGATTAGTTAGGACCCCAGTTTAGGGTCAGGTTAGATCCCGGTCCACCTCTTTCCTGTTTCAGCTCATCAAGTCCTCAAGATTAACCCTGAGTTCAGCAGATATCGTGTCAGGTAAATCTATTCTATACTTACATGCTGATGTTGCTATACTAGTTGTTATATAGAGTGTTGTTCCTGTATTAATAGTTTACTGACATTGTATACATATCATTAGACAGCGTGACATTTTCACTGGCCATAAAAATTATCTCCAGTTACCATGGATCCAGTAGCCCAGCTGGCTCTGCAGTTGCAGGGATTATCCATGGAGCTGACGGACATTAAGTCCAAAGTTTTGTCTCCCCTGGAGCAAACCAGAGTTGAACCTAAGGTTGCTCTCCCGGACAGGTTCACTGGTGGGCGAGACAAATTTTTCACCTTCCGGGAGGCATGTAAATTGTATTTTCGGCTTCGGCCTCGATCATCTGGGCGTGAGGAGCAGAGAGTGGGAATTGTTATCTCACTTCTGCAAGGGGACCCTCAATCCTGGGCATTTTCCCTTCCTCCGGGATCCCCGGCTCTACTGTCTGTAGATCAATTTTTTACTGCCCTGGGATTGGTATATGATGACCCAGATCGGGTCTCTCTTGCTGAGACAAAATTACGTAAGATACAGCAGGGAGATCGTCCGGCAGAGGAATTTGCTTCTGAGTTTCGTAGATGGGCCACAGATACTCAGTGGAATGACCCAGCTCTTAGGAGCCAGTTTTGTCATGGGCTTTCTGATAAATTAAAAGACGTTTTGGCTCAGTATGAGTCTCCTCCTTCTCTGGAGGCTGCTATGGCCTTAGCTATCCGTACTGATAGACGGCTTCGGGAGAGGGGTGAGGTAACCCCACTCCCTGTTGTTTCTCCACCTACCACTAAAGTCCCTTATGTTGAGGTTCCCCTTGTCTGTTCGGATGAGCCTATGCAGTTGGGAGGGACATCATTTCGTAGGAGGGGATTGGCGGTACGCCGCAGGACTAGAAGATGTTTTTTCTGCGGGAAAGAGGGACATTTTGTTGGAGAATGTCCATCCCGTGCCTTGTTGAGCCAAAAGTCGCCGGAAAACTGTTAATCCCAGGTTGTGTGGTGGACGACAACCTGGGAGTATGTATTTCATCCGCCAGTTCTTCTCCGTTCCTTATACCAGTGGAGGTGGTAGTTGGTACGAGAGTGGAGAGATTGTCTGTTCTTCTTGATAGTGGTTCCGGGGCTAATCTGGTTGACGCTCAGTTTGCTCAGGCTCAAGGTATGCATCTGAGTGTATTGGTCAAACCGATCCCTATATTCTCCATTGACGCCAGGCCTCTCGGCCAAGGTAGCTTTGTTCATGAGGTTCATAACATTGACCTTCGGGTAGGGGCAATACATAGGGAACAATTATCTTGTTATGTGTTGTAGGGTCTACCTACTCCCATTGTGTTGGGACTTCCTTGGTTGGTTAAACATAACCCTGTGATTAATTGGCAGTCCAGAGAAATAAGCCAATGGGGTGAGTTTTGCAAAAGCAACTGCATGAACACAGTCATCAGTGCGGTCGTGCCTAGTACATTGCCTCCTTTTTTGGAGGATTTTGGGGATGTTTTCTCTGAGGAGGGGTGTCAGGAGTTGCCTCCTCATCGCGTGTATGACTGCTCTATTAATCTCCTTCCTGATGCTAAGTTGCCTAAAGCTAGGTTGTATAATCTTTCTGGTCCTGAGAGGCAGGCTATGAAAGATTATATTTCTGAAAGTCTGGCCAAAGGGCATATTAGACCTTCATCTTCCCCAGTAGCCGCGGGGTTCTTCTTTGTGAAGAAGAAAGATGGAGGCCTACGCCCTTGCTTGGATTTCCGCGAACTTAATCGGATTACTGTTCGAGATCCGTATCCACTCCCTCTTATTCCTGATCTCTTCAATCAAATTGTTGGCGCCAAATGGTTTTCTAAATTGGATCTCAGGGGGGCGTATAATCTGATTAGGATAAAAAAAGGGGGATGAGTGGAAAACGGCGTTTAACACGCCGGAGGGACATTATGAGAACCTAGTCATGCCTTTTGGTCTGACTACTGCACCAGCAGTATTCCAACATTTTGTTAATGACATTTTTCGTCACCTTGTGGGGCTGTTTGTGGTTGTATATTTGGACGACATTTTAATTTACTCGCCAGATCTTGTGTCTCATCAGGAGCATGTGAGACAGGTGTTGCAGATCTTGCGAGACAATAAATTATACGCCAAACTGGAGAAGTGTGTATTTGCCGTACAGGAACTTCAGTTTTTGGGTTTTTTGGTGTCAGCCTCCGGTTTCCGTATGGACCCTGAAAAGGTGAGAGCAGTGCTTGAATGGGATCAGCCAGGGGATCTTAAGGCTCTGCAGCGTTTTTTGGGGTTTGCTAACTACCGGAAATTTATTTGTAATTTCTCATCTGTCGTCAAACCTCTCACTGACATGACAACAAAAGGGACGGATTTTTCTAAATGGTCGGACAAAGCTTGCCAAGCCTTTTCCTCTTTGAAGAAATGTTTTGCTTCGGCACCCGTTCTCATCCAACCAGATGCATCTCAGCCGTTCATTGTGGAGGTGGATGCGTCTGACGTAGGGGTGGGTGCTATATTGTCCCAGGGTCCGTCCCCTGGTAAATGGCATCCGTGCGCTTTCTTTTCTAAGAAATTGTCGTCCGCCGAAAGGAATTATGATATCGGCAATAGGGAACTTTTGGCCATTAAGTTAGCTTTTGAAGAATGGCGTCACTTTTTGGAGGGGGCAGTCCACCCGGTTACCGTTATTACTGATCACAAGAACCTGTTGTATTTGGAATCCGCTAAGCGTCTGAATTCCAGACAAGCTCGATGGTCGTTGTTTTTTACCAGGTTTAATTTTGTCGTCACTTATCGCCCGGGGTCTAAGAATGTAAAGGCTGATGCCTTGTCTCGCAGTTTCCCAGGGGCCGGGAAAACGGATGACCCGAGTCCTATCCTTCAGGAGGGGGTGGTAGTGTCGGCTGTATTTTCTGAGCTTGAGGAGGAGGTGTTAGAGGCTCAGGGGGACGCCCCTGCAGGACCTCCAGGGAGACTGTTTGTCCCAAATCTGTTGAGACAAAAGGTTATTGAGGCACATCATAATTCTGCTCTAGCAGGACATCCAGGGAGTAAGGCTACTTTAGATCTCCTTTCTCGCCGGTTTTGGTGGCCTAATGCTAATAAAGATGTTATAACTTTTGTCGCGTCATGTGGGGTGTGTGCTCGCTCTAAAACCCCTCATACCCGTCCGTCTGGGACCCTTTTACCCTTGAAACTTCCGGAGCGTCCATGGACTCATTTATCTATGGACTTCATTACGGACCTTCCTCCGTCGTCAGGGAATACTGTCATACTGGTGGTTGTTGACAGGTTCAGTAAGATGGCACATTTCGTTGCTCTTCCTGCACTCCCTAATGCTAAAACTCTGGCGCAGGTGTTCATTAGGGAGATCGTTAGACTTCATGGGTTGCCTTCTGATGTGGTGTCAGATAGGGGGTCTCAGTTTGTGTCCAAATTTTGGAGGGCATTTTGTTTGCGTCGGGGGATGCAATTGTCATTTTCCTCGGCTTTTCATCCGCAGACCAATGGTCAGACAGAGCGTCTGAATCAGAGCTTAGAGACATATCTCCGGTGTTTTGTCTCAGAGAACCAAGAGGACTGGTCTTCTTTCTTACCTCTGGCAGAGTTCGCTCTTAACAACAGGCGGAGCGAGTCCACTGGTAAGTCCCCGTTTTTTGGGGCATATGGTTTTCATCCCCAGTTTTGTACTTTCAATGGGGGGGGGCCCTTCTGGGGTTCCTGAGGAGCAGCGTTTCTCGTCGTCACTTGCTTCTGTGTGGAGAGGTGTATTGAATAATCTGAGTGCGATGGGGAACCGTTACAAACGTATGGCTGATAGGAGGAGAGTTTCTGGTCCAGATCTGAATGTGAACGATCTGGTATGGTTGTCTACCAGGAATATAAAACTTAAAGTGCCCTCCTGGAAACTGGGTCCCAGATTCATCGGGCCGTACAGGATCAGTTCCATAATTAATCCTGTGGCATTTCGTCTGGACCTCCCTCCTACGTTTAAAATTCATAATGTGTTCCACAAGTCATTACTTAAAAGGTATGTGGCACCAGTCATACCGTCACCTCTACCTCCTCCTCCTGTGTTGGTCAATGGTAACTTGGAATTTCAAGTATCAAAGATCATTGACTCACGTCTGAATCGCCGGTCCCTTCAGTACTTGGTGCATTGGAAGGGGTATGGTCCAGAGGAGAGGACGTGGGTCCCTGCGTCTGATGTTAACGCAGATCGTTTGGTTCGGACCTTCCACAGAACTCACCCGGGCAGGCCTGGCCCTGAGGGTCCGGAGGCCCCTCGTAGAAGGGGGGGTACTGTCATGTGTGCATTGCCACGAAGATCGTCGCGGTTGCACATTTTGACTTCTCACAGCTGAGCTGCTGTTTCTTTGTGTTTGGCAGCTAGGGAGTTAATTCTGTCTGTGCTCGGTTCTGGGACTGGGTGCAGTTTCTCCCGGCTGTAATTGTTTATTTGTTGATTGGTTTCCTTTAAATTCCTGGTTGTCTGCTTGGGGAGTTGCCAGTGAAACCTTCATGCAGACCACAGATAGGAATGAATCTGTATAGACTTTAGTTGTGAGCTCCTTAGTTGTTCTAAGCTCAACTTGGTTAGAGTTTATTTCCCAGACCATTTATTTTCCTTTGGTGTTTGAGTGTGTATGCAAGCGAGTGTTATCCTGTCTGTCTTATATGTCTAATCTGTGTATTTAGCTAAGATCAGCCCATATCCCTTTGGTGGTAGTCAGGATCCTTCTTAGGACTGATTACAGGGTTCAGGTCTGATAGGAGACAGGGTTAGGTTGGAGACTTGGACCTCTGAACCATTATCAGTACCTCCAAGGTGAGGGATTAGTTAGGACCCCAGTTTAGGGTCAGGTTAGATCCCGGTCCACCTCTTTCCTGTTTCAGCTCATCAAGTCCTCAAGATTAACCCTGAGTTCAGCAGATATCGTGTCAGGTAAATCTATTCTATACTTATATGCTGATGTTGCTATACTAGTTGTTGTATAGAGTGTTGTTCCTGTATTAATAGTTTACTGACATTGTATACATATCATTAGACAGCGTGACACTGCCTGCAAATCTACCTGGAGGTTCGGCCATCACCTGCGGTGTCCATCGGCTATTCCAGAGACTTTCGCCTGCTCACTTGGGGGCGCTCATCCGCCATCTGCCTGCAAAGTCTACCTGGAGGTTCAGCCATCACCTGCGGTGTCCATTGGCTATTCCAGAGACTCTCGCCTGCTCACTTGGGGGCGCTCATCTGTCATCTGCCTGCTAGCCTACCGGGAGGCTCCACCATCTCAGGTCGTATATACCTGTATATTCAGAGACTGTCCCGGTCCCTTGCCTGCCTGTTTATCCAGAGACTGCCCAGGTCACTTGCCGTGACTACCTGCTTGTCTACCCAGAGACTGCCCCGGTCACTTGCCGTGACTACCTGCCTGTCTACCCAGAGACTGCCCCGGTCACTTGCCGTGACCTCCCACCTGTCTGTCCAGAGACTGCCCCCTCACTTGCAGTGACTCCCTGTCCGTCTCCCCGGGCGCCACCCGCTCCTTTACAAGGAAAGCCTCCTTGTATAATAAAGCTCAGTGGTTCCGCCTCCCAGACCCGTTACATATTATACCTGTACTGTGACATCACTGTGTTTATTATACCTGTACTGTGACATTACTGTGTTTATTATACCTGTACTGTGACATTACTGTGTTTATTATACCAGTACCGTGACATTACTGTGTTTATTATACCTGTACTGTGATATTATTGTGTTTATTATACCAGTACTGTGACATTACTGTTTATTATACCTGTACTGTGGCATCACTGTGTTTATTATACCTGTACTGTGACATCACTGTGTTTATTATACCAGTACTGTGACATCACTGTGTTTATTATACCAGTACTGTGACATCACTGTGTTTATTATACCTGTACTGTGACATCACTGTGTTTATTATCCTGTACTGACATTACTGTGTTTATTATACCTGTACTGTGACATCACTGTGTGTATTATACCTGTACTGTGACATTACTGTGTTTATTATACCTGTACTGTGACATCACTGTGTTTATTATACCTGTACTGTGGCATCACTGTGTTTATTATACCTGTACTGTGACATCACTGTGTTTATTATACCAGTACTGTGACATCACT
The DNA here is from genome assembly GCA_033576555.1 of Oophaga sylvatica. NCBI lineage: Eukaryota > Metazoa > Chordata > Amphibia > Anura > Dendrobatidae > Oophaga > Oophaga sylvatica. The sequence continues at coordinate 39,171 of JARQOD010004713.1, forward strand.
GTGTTTATTATACCTGTACTGACATTACTGTGTTTATTATACCAGTACTGTGACATTACTGTGTTTATTATACCTGTACAGTGACATTACTGTGTTTATTATACCTGTACAGTGACATCACTCTGTTTATTATACCTGTACTGTGACATCACTGTGTTTTTTATACCTGTACTGTGACATTACTGTGCTTATTATACTTGTACTGTGACATACTGTGTTTTATTATACCTGTACTGTGACATTACTGTGTTATTATACCTGTACTGTGACATTACTGTGTTTATTATACCTGTACTGTGACATTACTGTGTTTATTATACCTGTACTGTGACATTACTGTGTTTATTATACCTGTACTGACATTACTGTGTTTATTATACCTGTACTGTGACATTACTGTGTTTATTATACCTGTACTGTGACATTACTGTGTTTATTATACCTGTACTGTGACATTACTGTGTTTATTATACCTGTACTGTGACATTACTGTGTTTATTATACCTGTACTGTGACATTACTGTGTTTATTATACCTGTACTGTACATTACTGTGTTTATTATACTGTACTGTGACATACTGTGTTTATTATACCTGTACTGTGACATCACTGTGTTTATTATACCTGTACTGTGACATTACTGTGTTTATTATACCTGTACTGTGACATTACTGTGTTTATTATACCTGTACTGTGACATTACTGTGTTTATTATACCTGTACTGTGACATTACTGTGTTTATTATACCTGTACTGTGACATTACTGTGTTTATTATACCTGTACTGTGACATTACTGTGTTTATTATACCTGTACTGTGACATTACTGTGTTTATTATACCTGTACTGTGACATTACTGTGTTTATTATACCTGTACTGTGACATTACTGTGTTTATTATACCTGTACTGTGACATTACTGTGTTTATTATACCTGTACTGTGACATTACTGTGTTTATTATACCTGTACTGTGACATTACTGTGTTTATTATACCTGTACTGTGACATTACTGTGTTTATTATACCAGTACTGTGACATTACTGTGTTTATTATACCTTACTGTGACATTACTGTGTTTATTATACCATGTACTGTGACATTACTGTGTTTATTATACCTGTACTGTGACATTACTGTGTTTATTATACCAGTACTGTGACATTACTGTGTTTATTATACCTGTACTGTGACATTACTGTGTTTATTATTACCATGTACTGTGACATTACTGTGTTTATTATACCAGTACTGTGACATTACTGTGTTTATTATACCTGTACTGTGACATTACTGTGTTTATTATACCTGTACTGTGACATTACTGTGTTTATTATACCTGTACTGTGACATACTGTGTTTATTATACCTGTACTGTGACATTACTGTGTTTATTATACCTGTACTGTGACATTACTGTGTTTATTATACCGTACTGTGACATTACTGTGTTTATTATACCAGTACTGTGACATCACTGTGTTTATTATACCTGTACTGTGACATCACTGTGTTTATTATACCTGTACTGTGACATCACTGTGTTTATTATACCTGTACTGTGACATTACTGTGTTTATTATACCTGTACGTGACATTACTGTGTTTATTATACCGTACTGTGACATTACTGTGTTTATTATACCAGTACTGTGACATCACTGTGTTTATTATACCTGTACTGTGACTTTCACTGTGTTTATTATACCTGTACTGTGACATCACTGTGTTATTATACCATGTACTGTGTCATTACGTTGTTATTATACCTGTACTGTGACATCACTGTGTTTATTATACCTGTACTGTGACATCACTGTGTTTATTATACCTGTACTGTGACATCACTGTGTTTATTATACCATGTACTGTGACATTACTGTGTTTATTATACCTGTACTGTGACATCACTGTGTTTATTATACCTGTACTGTGACATCACTGTGTTTATTATACCTGTACTGTGACATCACTGTGTTTATTATCCTGTACTGTGACATCACTGTGTTTATTATACCTGTACTGTGACATTCTGTGTTTATTATACCTGTACTGTGACATTACTGTGTTTATTATACCTGTACTGTGACATTACTGTGTTTATTATACCTGTACTGTGACATCACTGATTTTATTATACCTGTACTGTGACATTACTGTGTTTATTATACCTGTATACTGGTCGACATCACTGTGTTTATTATACCTGTACTGTGACATTACTGTGTTTATATACCTGTACTGTGACATTACTGTGTTTATTATACCTGTACTGACATTACTGTGTTTATTATACCTGTACTGTGACATTACTGTGTTTATTATACCTGTACTGTGACATTACTGTGTTTATTATACCTGTACTGTGACATACTTTACGTTGTTTTGTTATTATACCTGTACTGTGACATTACTGTGTTTATTATACCTGTACTGTGACATTACTGTGTTTATTATACCTGTACTGTGACATTACTGTGTTTATTATACCTGTACTGTGACATACTGTGTTTATTATACCTGTACTGTGACATCACTGTGTTTATTATACCTGTACTGTGACATCACTGTGTTTATTATACCTGTACTGTGAATTACTGTGTTTATTATACCTGTACTGTGACATCACTGTGTTTATTATACCTGTACTGTGACATCACTGTGTTTATTATACCTGTACTGTGACATCACTGTGTTTATTATACCTGTACTGTGACATCACTGTGTTTATTATACCTGTACTGTGACATTACTGTGTTTATTATACCTGTACTGTGACATACTGTGTTTATTATACCTGTACTGTGACATACTGTGTTTATTATACCTGTACTGTGACTTTACTGTGTTTATTATACCTGTACTGTGACATCACTGTGTTTTTTATTATATACCTGTACTGTGACATCACTGTGTTTATTATACCTGTACTGTGACATTACTGTGTTTATTATACCTGTACTGTGACTTTACTGTGTTTATTATACCTGTACTGTGACATCACTGTTTTATTATACCTGTACTGTGACATACTGTGTTTATTATACCTGTACTGTGACATTACTGTGTTTATTATACCTGTACTGTGACATCACTGTGTTTATTATACCTGTACTGTGACATACTGTGTTTATTATACCTGTACTGTGACATCACTGTGTTTATTATACCATGTACTGTGACATTACTGTGTTTATTATACCTGTACTGGACATTACTGTGTTTATTATACCAGTACTGTGACATTACTGTGTTTATTATACCTGTACTGGACATTACTGTGTTTATTATACCAGTACTGTGACATACTGTGTTTATTATACCAGTACTGTGACATTACTGTATGTTGTTTTATACCAGTACTGTGACATCACTGTGTTTATTATACCTGTACTGTGACATCACTGTGTTTATTATACCTGTACTGACATTACTGTGTTTATTATACCTGTACTGACATTACTGTGTTTATTATACCTGTACTGTGACATCACTGTGTTTATTATACCTGTACTGTGACATTACTGTGTTTATTATACCTGTACTGTGACATCACTGTGTTTATTATACCTGTACTGTGACATACTGTGTTTATTATACCTGTACTGTGACATTACTGTGTTTATTATACCTGTACTGTGACATTACTGTGTTTATTATACCAGTACTGTGACATCACTGTGTTTATTATACCTGTACTGTGACATTACTGTGTTTATTATACCTGTACTGTGACATTACTGTGTTTATTATACCTGTACTGTGACTGTCATGTATAGTGTACAGTTCCTATAGCGTCTTGTGCTTGGGTGCGAGGAAAACACAGGAGACATAGGTTGAAATGAAATGACTTGTATTACTTCATACAAGCATGCTGAAAAGTTCACACAGTTTGCAGGAACAGCGACAGGAGACACAGCAGGCCAGAGTAACTTCAAGCACTACAATAAATCTCCAAAGCAGGTTCAGGATCTCTTCTCTGTATCGTAATTCCTCTGCAAACATGGATTCACCAAACAGCAGGTTTCCAGAGTCCAAAAGTGTTCCAAGGTTCCTCAGTAGGGAATAGCTGGAGTACAAGTCCAAGACTTCCAGGAGTCAGGTCACAGACTGACTGAGGCTTGATTCAGGAGCACTGATTGTTCAGCTGAGGCTGCTTAAGAAGCAAGAGGGAAGAATCAGGGCGGGAACATGAAAACTGGAAACTCCATATTAACTGAGGGCAAGAGCTGCAGAAAGACAGAAAGCAAAATGGCCGACGAAAAACTGAGTTTCAAGGAACATGTCAACAGAGACAAAGAACCTTACAGTGACATCACTGTGTTTATTATATCTGTACTGTGACATCACTGTGTTCATTATACCTGTACTGATATCACTGTGTTATTATACCTGTACTGTGACATCACTGTGTTTATTATACCTGTACTGACATCACTGTGTTTGTTATACCTGTACTGACATTACTGTGTTTATTATACCGTACTGTGACATTACTGTGTTTATTATACCGTACTGTGACATCAATGTTTATTATACCAGAAATGAGACATCACTGTGTTTATTATACCTTTACTGTGACATCACTGTGTTTATTATACCAGTACTGTGACATCACTGTGTTTATTATACCTGTACTGTGACATCACTGTGTTTATTATACCAGTACTTTGACATCAATGTTTATTATACCATGAATGGACATCACTGTGTTTATTATACCTGTACTGTGACATCACTGTGTTTATTATACCAGTACTGATGTCATCACTGTGTTTATTATACCTGTACTGTGACATTACTGTGTTTATTATACCTGTACTGTGACATTACTGTGTTTATTATACCTGTACTGTGACATCACTGTGTTTATTATACCTGTACTGTGACATTACTGTGTTTATTATACCAGTACTGTGACATTACTGTGTTTATTATACTGTACTGTGACATTACTGTGTTTATTATACCTGTACTGACATTACTGTGTTTATTATACCTGTACTGTGACATTACTGTGTTTATTATACCTGTACTGTGACATTACTGTGTTTATTATACCTGTACTGTGACATCACTGTGTTTATTATACCTGTACTGTGACATTACTGTGTTTTTATTTTTAACCTGGTTTACTGACAATTACTGTGTTTATTATACCTGTACTGTGACATTACTGTGTTTATTAACCAGTACGTGACATTACTGTGTTTATTATACCTGTACCGTGACATTATTGTGTTTATTATACCTGTACTGTGACATTACTGTGTTTATTATACCTGTACTGACATTACTGTGTTTATTATACCTGTACTGTGACATCACTGTGTTTATTATACCAGTACTGTGACATACTGTGTTTATTATACTGTACTGTGACATTCACTGTGTTTATTATACCTGTACTGTGACATCACTGTGTTTATTATACCAGTACTGTGACATTACTGTGTTTATTATACCTGCTACTGACATTACTGTGTTTATTATACCTGTACTGTGACATCACTGTGTTTATTATACCTGTACTGTGACATTACTGTGTTTATTATACCAGTACCTGTCGACATCACTGTGTTTATTATACCAGTACTGTGACATTACTGTGTTTATTATAGCTGTACTGTGACATCACTGTGTTTATTATACCTGTACTGTGACATCACTGTGTTTATTATACCTGTACTGTGACATTACTGTGTTTATTATACCTGTACTGACTTTACTGTGTTTATTATACCAGTACTGTGACATTACTGTGTTTATTATACTTGTACTGTGACATTACTGTGTTTATTATACTGTACTGACATTACTGTGTTTATTATACCTGTACTGTGACATCACTGTGTTTATTATACCTGTACTGTGACATTACTGTGTTTATTATACCTGTACTGTGACATCACTGTGTTTATTATACCTGTACTGTGACATTACTGTGTTTATTTTACCTGTACTGACATTACTGTGTTTATTATACCTGTACTGTGACATTACTGTGTTTATTATACCAGTACGTGACATTACTGTGTTTATTATACCTGTACCGTGACATTATTGTGTTTATTATACCAGTACTGTGACATTACTGTGTTTATTATACCTGTACTGACATTACTGTGTTTATTATACCTGTACTGTGACATCACTGTGTTTATTATACCTGTACTGTGACATTACTGTGTTTATTATACCTGTACTGTGACATCACTGTGTTTATTATACCTGTACTGTGACATTACTGTGTTTATTTTACCTGTACTGACATTACTGTGTTTATTATACCTGTACTGTGACATCACTGTGTTTATTATACCTGTACTGTGACATCACTGTGTTTATTATACCAGTACTGTGACATCACTGTGTTTATTATACCAGTACTGTGACATCACTGTGTTTATTATACCAGTACTGTGACATTACTGTGTTTATTATACCTGTACTGACATTACTGTGTTTATTATACCAGTACTGTGACATTACTGTGTTTATTATACCTGTACTGTGACATCACTGTGTTTATTATACCTGTACTGTGACATCACTGTGTTTATTATACCAGTTGTAATGTATGTAGTACAGTTCATATAGCGTCTTGTGCTTGGGTGCGATGAAAACACAGGAGTCACAGGTTTGATATAGAAAAGTCCTGTATTACTTCATACAAGTTGGCAGAAATAGTCACACAGTTTGCAGACACAGAAACAGGGAGACACAGCAGGCCAGAGTAATCCAAGCTCAGCAATCACTCTCCAATACAGATTCAGGATCTTCTTCTCTGTTACTGTAAGTCCATGCAAACGTGGGTCTTTCAAAGAGCAGGGTTCAGAGTCCACAAGTGCTTCAGAGTTCCTCAGTAGGAATAGCTGGAGTACAAGGTCCAAGGCTTACAGGAGTCAAGTCACAGGTTCACTGCAGGCTAGATTCTGAAGCACTGATTGCTCAGCTGTGGCTGCTTAAGAAGCAAAGGAGAGAATCAGGGCGGGAACATGCAAGCTGGAAACTCCATTTTGACTGAGGGCAAGATAGCTGCAGCAAGACAGAAAGTAAAATGGCTGACGAACAAACTGAGTTTCAGGAATATATACATAGAACCTTACATTACTCCCCCCTTAAGGACAACCTCCGGATGACCTCAGACCAGGCTTGTGTGGGTACCTCTGATGTAACTGACGGAGCAAGCGAGGAGCATTAACGTTATTGACCGGTTCCCATGAGTTGTCCTCCACTGGGTAGCCCTGCCATTTAATCAGATATTGTAACTGATTTCTATACAACCTGGAATCTAAAATCCTTTCCACCACAAATTCTTCCTGACCATTGACTAGCACTGGGTCAGGGCAAGGAGAGGAACGTCCAGGAAACGTATTGGGTGTCGCAGCCTTTAGTAGGGATACATGAAAGACAGGGTGGATTCTCATAGTTCTGGGCAGTTGAAGACGACAAGCAACGGCACTTATAATTTTACTGATTTTATAGGGTCCAATGTACTTATGTCCCAACTTAGACGATGGAATCCTTAACTTAAGATTTCTGGTTGACAGCCAGACCAAGTCTCCTACCTTGAAAGCTGGTGCAGGTTTACGAAATTTATCTGCTGCTTTCTTGTACCTTTCTTGAGCCGATTCCAGATTTTCCTTTAGAAGATCCATATTCTTCTGTAAAGACGTGATTCTTTCAGCCACTGCTGGTAAAGGCGTTTCTATGGGAAATCGTGGTAGAATGTTAGGATGATAACCTAGATTAGAGTAAAAAGGAGACTGTTTAGTGGAGGCACTCTGAGAGTTGTTATACGAGAACTCAGCTAATGGAAGTAGATCCACCCAATCATCCTGTAGGTGGCAGATAAAGCAGCGGAGATACTGCTCCAGGGTTTGATTGGTTCGTTCGGTCTGTCCATTAGTCTGGGGATGAAAAGCAGAAGAAAGGTTTACTTTAATGTCCAATGCTGCACAGAAATTTTGCCAAAACCTAGAAGTGAATTGCACCCCTCGATCCGAAATAACCTCATCCGGTACTCCATGTAAGCGAAACACATCTTTAATCATCAAATCTGATGTCTGTTTTGCAGTGGGTAAGCCGACACAAGGGATAAAATGAGCTGCCTTTGTTAGAAGGTCAACCACCACTAGAATGGTGTTCTTCCCCTGAGAGGTTGGTAACTCCACAATGAAGTCCATAGAAATGGATCCCCACGGGCGGGACGGGGTGGGAAGAGGCTGTAACAGACCAGTTGGTGAGGAGCGAGGTGTTTTGCATCTTGCACAGACCTCACATGAAGTGACATAATTCAAAACATCCTTCCTGCAAGTGGGCCACCAAAAGAAACGAGAAAGAAATTCCTGTGTCTTTAGAATTCCTCTATGCCCAGCTATCTTGGAATCGTGAATGAGTTGCAATACTCTTAATCTGACTGTTTCAGGAATATACAGACGTTGTCCCTGAATCCACACACCATTCTTAAAGACAAGACTTACGTCCCTTGGGGGTTGTGCCAAAAAGGAATCCGCATGGTATGCTTCCTTGATGTCCTTAAGTAGGTCTTGATTATGAATTACTCCTAGGAATCTAGAGTCAGGAAGAATAGTCTTAGGAGGAGTAATTGGACGTGTCTCTGCTGAGTAAATCCTAGAGAGTGCATCAGCCTTTCCATTGCGCGATCCTGGTCTATAAGAGATGATAAAATTAAATTGGTTTAAGAAAAGATTCCAGCGAGCCTGGCGAGGAGTCAGGCACTTAGCCGACCTGATAAACTCAAGGTTACGATGGTCTGTCAGGACGACTATTTGCTGTGCAGCTCCTGAAGAAGGTGTCTCCATTCTTTGAAGGCGGCAATAATGGCCAACAACTCTCTATTGCCCACATCGTAGTTCCTCTCAGCCGAAGACAACTGCTGGGAAAAGAAGGCACAGGGATGCAAGACATTCTTCTCACCTGTTCTCTGAGAGAGTATAGCTCCAACGGCAGAGTCTGAAGCATCCACCTCTATTATGAAGGCAAGCTCGGGGTTGGGATGTACTAGGATAGGTGCAGTGGTAAATTTATCTTTTAGACGGGAAAATGCTTCCTGGGCTTGGGGAGTCCAGGAAAACCTAGACTCTTTCCGGGTAAGTTGCGTGATAGGTGACACTACCTCAGAGAAATTTCTAATGAAACGTCTATAGAAGTTGGCAAACCCGATGAAGCGCTGTACCTCCTTCACATTTCTAGGACTTGGCCAATCCTTGATGGCTTGGGTTTTGCTTCCATCCATACTAATTCCTTGTGTAGACAGTACATACCCCAGAAATTGAATTTCGGTCCTATGGAATTCACACTTTTCAAGTTTGATGTAAAGATGATTTTGTCTTAGACGTTCCAAGACCATTCTCACATGTCCATGATGTTCCTCTGTGGAGTTAGAAAAAATTAGAATATCATCCAAATAAATTACCACGAATGTATCTAGGAGATCCCTGAAGATGTCATTCACCAAGTGTTGGAAAGTGGCTGGGGCGGTACTCAGACCAAAAGGCATAACTAGATATTCAAAGTGTCCATAGCGTGACCTGAATGCAGTCTTCCATTCATCCCCAGGTCTAATACGGACTAAGTTATAGGCCCCACGAAGATCTAGTTTAGAAAAAATTTTGGCATGTCGCACTCTCTCCAATAACTCAGGGATTAAAGGCAATGGATAACGGTTTCTAATAGTAACCTTATTGAGTTCCCTATAGTCTACGCATGGTCTCAGAGATCCATCTTTCTTCTTTACAAAGAAGATGGGTGCACCTGCAGGAGATGAAGAGGGGCGTATGAAGCCCTTGGCTAGATTTTCATCTATGTAATCCTTTAAAGCCCTTAGCTCGGGCCCCGCCAGGGGGTAGATCTTACCAAAAGGTATCTCTGCTCCAGGCAATAATTCAATTGGACAATCATATGGACGGTGAGGAGGAAGCTGGTCAGCGTTCTTCTTGTCACATAAATCCACATAGTCCTGGTATACAGCTGGTAGTTCAGGGACTGACATGATTCCTTTAGGAACAGAGCAAGCTGAAACTTTTGGACTCATCTGTTTCTCTGGAAAGTGTAATTCCTTGGTCTCCCAGTTAATGGTAGGATTCTGAGCCTGCAGCCATGGTAGCCCTAGAATAATGGGAAAGTGGGGAGAAGAGATAAGCATAAAGGACAGTTTCTCTTGATGATCTTTACCCATAAGAACCCTCAAAGGCTCTGTTTCCTGATCCACTGGTCCAGAGGTCAGCAGGGAGCCATCCACAGTTTCCATCTGTACTGGAGTAGCCTTCTTCACTGAATGTATTCCCTGTTTCAGAGCAAAGGAGACATCCATAAAATTTCCACTTGCCCCTGAGTCGATCATAGCAGAGCTAGACACCCAAGCTGAGTCAACCCAGAGTTTGATGGAAAGAAAGCAATGAGAATTGTTTTTCTTACAACTCAGCTGGGACACCGCTGAGGAAACTTGAAAAATGGCAGCGTTTACACAGTCAACGTCCTCAGAGGTAACGGAGTTTAAGTCCGAGAAATCAAGATCTGTTGCTGCAGATCTCTCTGGAGCCTGAGGCTCGGACCTGACAGATCCCCTCTCGCAACACTCACAATGAATGAGTGCTGCAGTAGTCTTACGAGAACGGCTGGGGCAGTTTATAATGAAGTGCCCTGACTTACCACAATAGAAACATAGATTCTCCTTAAAACGATGTTCCTTGCGTGCATCACTAACCCGTCGTTGTAAAGAGTCTACCTGCATGGGTTCAGGTTCAGGTTCCCGTGTAATCCTACTCAAAGGTTCCTTAGCTGGAGAGGAAGGTAGGAAAAGGTTAGTACGATTGCTTTCGAACCATCTCTCTTGCCTGCGTTCAGTCAGACGAGTATCAATACAGATGCAGTAGTTAATAAAGTCACCTAACGCAGTGGGAGGGTCGGCACGAGCAAGTTCATCCTTAATCAGTGGAGATAACCCCTTTCGAAAAATAGATTTTTTGGCGGAACTGTCCCAGGTGGTATCAAGGGCCCATCTCCTGAAATCCAAGGCATATTCAGCTACCGAGTGCTTACCTTGGCGCAAAGCTAACATGGCTGCTTCAGCTGTTGCACCTCGATTGGGGTCATCAAACACCTGCCCCATGGCTGAAATAAAATCATCAAGGTGATTCAAACAATCATCCTCAGTCTCAATCAGAGGGTTTGCCCACATTAAAGCCTTGTTGGTAAGCAACATAATTATAGTAAGCACCTTAGATCGTTCAGTGGGAAATTGTGAAGCATGTGCAGAAAAAAAAAGATTGCATTGATTAATAAATCCCCTGAATTTCTCACGTTCACCGCCAAAACGAAAAGGGGGCAACTTGGGAATCCCAGCACTCGGGGCTACGGCAGGAGCCTGGACTCGCCCCTCTAGAACCTCAATCCTGGCTCGCAAATCCTGGGTAGTCTGTCCAACCACTTGCAAATTGTGATTATTGAGGTCCTGTAGATTTGTAAAACGGGTCTTTATATTCTGCAAATCTGCAAGGATATTATCAGTCACTCCGCAAAGTTCCTTTATGCGGGCCTCCATTTTCCAGATCTTTTAAGACAGGATTACTGGAAGAAGAGGAGAGAAAAAAAACAATAGTGTTCACCTGTGGCAACACTGGAATGGTTGTGAGAAGTCACAACCACTGTCATCACAGAAAGTACAACCGGACGTCTGATATCCACAGTACAGCAGACACAGCCTTCCAGACCCAGCAGACACTAACGTTTTGGCTTCAGAATCTTGTAATGTATGTAGTACAGTTCATATAGCGTCTTGTGCTTGGGTGCGATGAAAACACAGGAGTCACAGGTTTGATATAGAAAAGTCCTGTATTACTTCATACAAGTTGGCAGAAATAGTCACACAGTTTGCAGACACAGAAACAGGAGACACAGCAGGCCAGAGTAATCCAAGCTCAGCAATCACTCTCCAATACAGATTCAGGATCTTCTTCTCTGTTACCGTAAGTCCATGCAAACGTGGGTCTTTCAAAGAGCAGGGTTCAGAGTCCACAAGTGCTTCAGAGTTCCTCAGTAGGAATAGCTGGAGTACAAGGTCCAAGGCTTACAGGAGTCAAGTCACAGGTTCACTGCAGGCTAGATTCTGAAGCACTGATTGCTCAGCTGTGGCTGCTTAAGAAGCAAAGGAGAGAATCAGGGCGGGAACATGCAAGCTGGAAACTCCATTTTGACTGAGGGCAAGATAGCTGCAGCAAGACAGAAAGTAAAATGGCTGACGAACAAACTGAGTTTCAGGAATATATACATAGAACCTTACACCAGTACTGTGACATCACTGTGTTTATTATACCAGTACTGTGACATCACTGTGTTTATTATACCAGTACTGTGACATTACTGTGTTTATTATACCTGTACTGTGACATTACTGTGTTTATTATACCTGTACTGTGACATTACTGTGTTTATTATACCTGTACTGTGACATCACTGTGTTTATTATACCTGTACTGTGACATTACTGTGTTTATTATACCTGTACTGTGACATCACTGTGTTCATTATACCTGTACTGTGACATCACTGTGTTTATTATACCTGTACTGTGACATCACTGTGTTTATTATACCTGTACTGTGACATCAATGTTTATTATACCAGAAATGTGACATCACTGTGTTTATTATACCTGTACTGTGACATCACTGTGTTTGTTATACCTGTACTGACATTACTGTGTTTATTATACCAGTACTGTGACATTACTGTGTTTATTATACCTGTACTGTGACATCAATGTTTATTATACCAGAAATGAGACATCACTGTGTTTATTATACCAGTACTGTGACATCACTGTGTTTATTATACCAGTACTGTGACATCACTGTGTTTATTATACCTGTTACTGTGACATCACTGTGTTTATTATACCTGTACTGTGACATTACTGTGTTTATTATACCTGTACTGTGACATCACTGTGTTTATTATACCAGTACTGTGACATCAATGTTTATTATACCAGAAATGAGACATCACTGTGTTTATTATACCTTTACTGTGACATCACTGTGTTTATTATACCTGTACTGTGACATCACTGTGTTTATTATACCAGTACTGTGACATCACTGTGTTTACTATACCTGTACTGTGACATCACTGTGTTTGTTATACCTGTACTGACATTACTGTGTTTATTATACCAGTACTGTGACATTACTGTGTTTATTATACCTGTACTGTGACATCAATGTTTATTATACCAGAAATGAGACATCACTGTGTTTATTATACCAGTACTGTGACATCACTGTGTTTATTATACCAGTACTGTGACATCACTGTGTTTTTTATACCTGTACTGTGACATTACTGTGCTTATTATACTTGTACTGTGACATTACTGTGTTTATTATACCTGTACTGTGACATTACTGTGTTTATTATACTTGTACTGTGACATTACTGTGTTTATTATACCTGTACTGACATTACTGTGTTTATTATACCTGTACTGTGACATCACTGTGTTTATTATACCTGTACTGTGACATTACTGTGTTTATTATACCTGTACTGTGACATTACTGTGTTTATTATACCAGTACTGTGACATTACTGTGTTTTTTATACCA